>CAKAJI010000119.1:75494-130053 GCA_916610255.1 Lasioglossum lativentre | reverse complement strand
GTGGTGAGGTCTGCATATTTGCTGATTGGTCTAGATATTTGCGGTTAGGTCTGCATATGTGCGGTTAGGTCTGCATATTTGTGGTTAGGTCTGCATATTTGCGGTTAGGTCTGCATATTTGCGGATAGGTCTGCATATTTGCGGTTAGGTCTGCATATTTGCGGTTAGGTCTGGATATTTGCGTTTAGGTCTGCATATTTACGGTTAGGTCTGCATATCTGCGGTTAGGTCTGCATGTTTGCGGTTTGGTCTGCATACTTGCGGTTAGGTCTGCATGTTTGCGGTTTGGTCTGCATACTTGCGGTTAGGTCTGCATATTTGCGGTTAGGTCTGCATATTTGCGGATAGGTCTGCATATTTGCTTTTAGGTCTGCATATTTGCGGTTAGGTCTGCCTATTTGCGGTTAGGTCTGCATATGTGCGGTTAGGTCTGCGTATTTGCGTATAGGTCTGCATATTTGCGGTTAGGTCTGCATATTTGATGATAGGTCTGCATATTTGCGGTTAGGTCTGCATATTTGCGGTGAGGTCTGCATATTTGCGGTTAGGTCTGCGTATTTGCGGTATGGTCTGCTTATTTGCGGTTAGGTCTGCATATTTGCGGTTAGGTCTGCATATTTGCGGTTAGGTCTGCATATTTGCGGTTAGGTCTGCATACTTGCGGTTAGGTCTGCATATTTGCGGTTAGGTCTGCATATTTGCGATAGGTCTGCATATTTGCTTTTAGGTCTGCATATTTGCGGTTAGGTCTGCCTATTTGCGGTTAGGTCTGCATATGTGCGGTTAGGTCTGCGTATTTGCGTATAGGTCTGCATATTTGCGGTTAGGTCTGCATATTTGATGATAGGTCTGCATATTTGCGGTTAGGTCTGCATATTTGCGGTGAGGTCTGCATATTTGCGGTTAGGTCTGCGTATTTGCGGTATGGTCCTGCTTATTTGCGGTTAGGTCTGCATATTTGCAGTTAGGTCTGCATATTTGAAGTGAGGTCTGCATATTTGCTGATTGGTCTGCATATTTGCGGTTAGGTCTGCATATTTGCGGTTTGGTCTGCATATTTACGGTTAGGTCTGCATATCTGCGGTTAGGTCTGCATATTTGCGGTTTGGGTCTGCATACTTGCGGTTAGGGTCTGCATATTTGCGGTTAGGTCTGCATATTTGCGGATAGGTCTGCATATTTGCTTTTAGGTCTGCATATTTGCGGTTAGGTCTGCCTATTTGCGGTTAGGTCTGCATATGTGCGGTTAGGTCTGCGTATTTGCGTATAGGTCTGCATATTTGCGGTTAGGTCTGCATATTTGATGATAGGTCTGCATATTTGCGGTTAGGTCTGCATATTTGCGGTGAGGTCTGCATATTTGCGGTTAGGTCTGCGTATTTGCGGTATGGTCTGCTTATTTGCGGTTAGGTCTGCATATTTGCGGTTAGGTCTGCATATTTGGGGTTAGGTCTGCATATTTGCGGATAGGTCTGCAAATTTGCAGTTAGGTCTGCATATTTGCGGTTAGGTCTGCATATTTGCGTATAGGTCTGCATATTTGCGGTTAGGTCTGCATATTTGATGATAGGTCAGCATATTTTGCGGTTAGGTCTGCATATGTGCGGTTAGGTCTGCATATTTGCGGTTAGGTCTGCATATTTGCGGTTAGGTCTGCATATTTGCGGTTAGGTCTGCATATTTGCTGATTGGTCTGCATATTTGCGGTTAGGTCTGCATATTTGCGTATAGGTCTGCATATTTGCGGTTAGGTCTGCATATTTGATGATAGGTCTGCATATTTTCGGTTAGGTCTGCATATTTGCGGTGAGGTCTGCATATTTGCGGTTAGGTCTGCGTATTTGCGGTATGGTCTGCTTATTTGCGATTAGGTCGGCATATTTGCGGTTAGGTCTGCATATTTGGGGTTAGGTCTGCATATTTGCGGATAGGTCTGCAAATTTGCAGTTAGGTCTGCATATTTGCGGTTAGGTCTGCATATTTGCGGTTAGGTCTGCATATTTGCGGTTAGGTCTGCATATTTGCGGTTAGGTCTGCATATCTGCGGTTAGGTCTGCATATTTGCGGTTTGGTCTGCATACTTGCGGTTAGATCTGCATATTTGCGGTTAGGTCTGCATATTTGCGGATAGGTCTGCATATTTGCGGTTAGGTCTGCATATTTGCGGTTAGGTCTGCATATTTGCGGTTAGGTCTGCATATTTGAAGTGAGGTCTGCATATTTGCTGATTGGTCTAGATATTTGCGGTTAGGTCTGCATATGTGCGGTTAGGTCTGCATATTTGTGGTTAGGTCTGCATATTTGCGGTTAGGTCTGCATATTTGCGGATAGGTCTGCATATTTGCGGTTAGGTCTGCATATTTGCGGTTAGGTCTGGATATTTGCGTTTAGGTCTGCATATTTGCGGTTAGGTCTGCATATTTGCGGTTAGGTCTGCATATTTGCTGATTGGTCTGCATATTTGCGGTTAGGTCTGCATATTTGCGGTTAGGTCTGCATATTTGCGGTTAGGTCTGCATATGTGCGGTTAGGTCTGCGTATTTGCGTATAGGTCTGCATATTTGCGGTTAGGTCTGCATATTTGATGATAGGTCAGCATATTTGCGGTTAGGTCTGCATATTTGCGGTTAGGTCTGCATATTTGCGGTTTGGTCTGCATACTTGCGGTTAGGTCTGCATATTTGCGGTTAGGTCTGCATATTTGCGATAGGTCTGCATATTTGCTTTTAGGTCTGCATATTTGCGGTTAGGTCTGCCTATTTGCGGTTAGGTCTGCATATGTGCGGTTAGGTCTGCGTATTTGCGTATAGGTCTGCATATTTGCGGTTAGGTCTGCATATTTGATGATAGGTCTGCATATTTGCGGTTAGGTCTGCATATTTGCGGTGAGGTCTGCATATTTGCGGTTAGGTCTGCGTATTTGCGGTATGGTCTGCTTATTTGCGGTTAGGTCTGCATATTTGCAGTTAGGTCTGCATATTTGAAGTGAGGTCTGCATATTTGCTGATTGGTCTAGATATTTGCGGTTAGGTCTGCATATTTGCGGTTTGGTCTGCATATTTACGGTTAGGTCTGCATATCTGCGGTTAGGTCTGCATGTTTGCGGTTTGGTCTGCATACTTGCGGTTAGGTCTGCATATTTGCGGTTAGGTCTGCATATTTGCGGATAGGTCTGCATATTTGCTTTTAGGTCTGCATATTTGCGGTTAGGTCTGCCTATTTGCGGTTAGGTCTGCATATGTGCGGTTAGGTCTGCGTATTTGCGTATAGGTCTGCATATTTGCGGTTAGGTCTGCATATTTGATGATAGGTCTGCATATTTGCGGTTAGGTCTGCATATTTGCGGTGAGGTCTGCATATTTGCGGTTAGGTCTGCGTATTTGCGGTATGGTCTGCTTATTTGCGGTTAGGTCTGCATATTTGCGGTTAGGTCTGCATATTTGGGGTTAGGTCTGCATATTTGCGGATAGGTCTGCAAATTTGCAGTTAGGTCTGCATATTTGCGGTTAGGTCTGCATATTTGCGGTTAGGTCTGCATATTTGCGTATAGGTCTGCATATTTGCGGTTAGGTCTGCATATTTGATGATAGGTCAGCATATTTGCGGTTAGGTCTGCATATGTGCGGTTAGGTCTGCAATTTTTGCGGTTAGGTCTGCATATTTGCGGTTAGGTCTGCATATTTGCGGTTAGGTCTGCATATTTGCTGATTGGTCTGCATATTTGCGGTTAGGTCTGCATATTTGCGTATAGGTCTGCATATTTGCGGTTAGGTCTGCATATTTGATGATAGGTCTGCATATTTGCGGTTAGGTCTGCATATTTGCGGTGAGGTCTGCATATTTGCGGTTAGGTCTGCGTATTTGCGGTATGGTCTGCTTATTTGCGATTAGGTCGGCATATTTGCGGTTAGGTCTGCATATTTGGGGTTAGGTCTGCATATTTGCGGATAGGTCTGCAAATTTGCAGTTAGGTCTGCATAGTTGCGGTTAGGTCTGCATATTTGCGGTTAGGTCTGCATATTTGCGGTGAGATCTGCATATTTGCGGTTAGGTCTGCATATCTGCGGTTAGGTCTGCATATTTGCGGTTTGGTCTGCATACTTGCGGTTAGATCTGCATATTTGCGGTTAGGTCTGCATATTTGCGGATAGGTCTGCATATTTGCGGTTAGGTCTGCATATTTGCGGTTAGGTCTGCATATTTGCGGTTAGGTCTGCATATTTGAAGTGAGGTCTGCATATTTGCTGATTGGTCTAGATATTTGCGGTTAGGTCTGCATATGTGCGGTTAGGTCTGCATATTTGCGGTTAGGTCTGCATATTTGCGGTTAGGTCTGCATATTTGCGGATAGGTCTGCATATTTGCGGTTAGGTCTGCATATTTGCGGTTAGGTCTGGATATTTGCGTTTAGGTCTGCATATTTGCGGTTAGGTCTGCATATTTGCGGTTAGGTCTGCATATTTGCGGTTAGGTCTGCATATTTGCTGATTGGTCTGCATATTTGCGGTTAGGTCTGCATATTTGCGGTTAGGTCTGCATATTTGCGGTTAGGTCTGCATATGTGCGGTTAGGTCTGCGTATTTGCGTATAGGTCTGCATATTTGCGGTTAGGTCTGCATATTTGATGATAGGTCAGCATATTTGCGGTTAGGTCTGCATATGTGCGGTTAGGTCTGGATATTTGCGGTTAGGTCTGCATATTTGCGGTTAGGTCTGCATATTTGCGGTTAGGTCTGCATATTTGATGATAGGTCTGCATATTTTCGGTTAGGTCTGCATATTTGCGGTGAGGTCTGCATATTTGCGGTTAGGTCTGCGTATTTGCGGTATGGTCTGCTTATTTGCGGTTAGGTCGGCATATTTGCGGTTAGGTCTGCATATTTGGGGTTAGGTCTGCATATTTGCGGATAGGTCTGCAAATTTGCAGTTAGGTCTGCATATTTGCGGTTAGGTCTGCATATTTGCGGTTAGGTCTTCATATTTGCGGTGAGGTCTGCATATTTGCGGTTAGGTCTGCATATCTGCGGTTAGGTCTGCATATTTGCGGTTTGGTCTGCATACTTGCGGTTAGATCTGCATATTTGCGGTTAGGTCTGCATATTTGCGGATAGGTCTGCATATTTGCGGTTAGGTCTGCATATTTGCGGTTAGGTCTGCATATTTGAAGTGAGGTCTGCATATTTGCTGATTGGTCTAGATATTTGCGGTTAGGTCTGCATATGTGCGGTTAGGTCTGCATATTTGTGGTTAGGTCTGCATATTTGCGGTTAGGTCTGCATATTTGCGGTTAGGTCTGCATATTTGCGGTTAGGTCTGCATATTTGCGGAAAGGTCTGCATATTTGCGGTTAGGTCTGTATATTTGCGGTTATGTCTGCATATTTGCGGAAAGGTATGAATATTTGCGGTTAGGTCTGCATATTTGCGGTTAGGTCTGCATATTTGCGTTTAGGTCTGCATATTTACGGTTAGGTCTGCATATCTGCGGTTAGGTCTGCATGTTTGCGGTTTGGTCTGCATACTTGCGGTTAGGTCTGCATATTTGCGGTTAGGTCTGCATATTTGCGGATAGGTTTGCATATTTGCTTTTAGGTCTGCATATTTGCGGTTAGGTCTGCCTATTTGCGGTTAGGTCTGCATATGTGCGGTTAGGTCTGCGTATTTGCGTATAGGTCTGCATATTTGCGGTTAGGTCTGCATATTTGATGATAGGTCTGCATATTTGCGGTTAGGTCTGCATATTTGCGGTGAGGTCTGCATATTTGCGGTTGGGTCTGCATATTTGCGGTTAGGTCTGCATATTTGCGGTTAGGTCTGCATATTTGCGGTTAGGTCTGCATATTTGCGGTTAGGTCTGCATATTTGCGGTGAGGTTTGCATATTTGCGGTTAGGTCTGCATATTGGCGGTTAGGTCTGCATATTTGCGGCTAGTTCTGCATATTTGCTGTTAGGTCTGCATATTTGCGGTGAGGTCTGCATATTTGCGGTTAAATTCCGTTGACTTTCTCACGGGAATCTCTTCAAGATCGTCTCTGGCAGGAAACGTCCTAGATAACAGGCCCTTCTAAAATCTACCCTCTTTGACGGAGATCGAGCTCTGGCCCGATTTAATGGAAACCCACAAAAAACGAGAGTGCAGTCCCATGTAACTGCAGATTAAAATCAGACTACCCCTCCAGTTTTGGGGTATATAAACCCTTGCATTTTTACTCTCGTTGGTTAGTACTATTCTGGACACGAGTAGTGTCACGTCGTGTTGCAGTCGTTAGAATCCACGTCTAGTGAGATCGGGCTAAAGTTCCCCTTCGATCAAAGTTAACCTTAAAGACTCCGCGAGTTCGGTTTAAAGTCTATTTGGCATTATTAGTACTATCAGGCCCCGCATTGCCAGTGCGTCAACACCGAGCATCTTAGGTAATAATATTATACATACACATTATTCAATTCAGTCGCGACACCACCATTGTACATATACATTCTTTATCAGAATATATTTGTGTTATTTTGGTACATTGTGCAACTTTCTTAAACCCTTAATTATTGACCAAAATCCTAATCTAGTAATTGAACATTCCCACACGATACAATCTTACCGCTCAGATTGTATCAATTAAATTATACTAGTTACGAGGCCTACTAACAATCCTAGCGACTCCCTGATTACGCATCAGGTTCGTTCGCGCCAAACCAATAGTCCAAACAAAGATTTATCCAACCTAGTGGCTCCCCACTTTCGCACTGGGTTCGTCCACGAAAACTATACTATCCTTGTGGCTCCCTGTTCATGTAGTAACTACTGTTCAGGTTCGTCCGCATCCTAGCAGCTCCCTGTTTACGCGATTTCGCATCAGGTTCGTCTGCGCTTTATCCAACCTCCTAGCGGCTACCTAATCTTGTATTGGGTTTATCCGTGCCCTTTTACAACCTCCTAGCAGCTCCCTGATTACGCAATTACGCATCAGGTTCGTCTGCACGTCTTTCCTACACCATCCTAGTAGCTCCCTGTTCATGTAGTAACTACTGTTCAGGTTCGTCTACGCTTGATTCTATTCCTCAAACTAACAAATTGTAACCTTATTCCAAGGGTAATAACCCTTCGCCAGCCACACGCGCTACTCGCGGCCCTGGCTCGTAACAGAACTGGTGACAGCGGTGGGATATTCAATTATTTTAGGATCACTTTAATTTTGGGTTTATTATGTTAAATTACTCGTAACTGAGTACTGACAATATACTAGTTTTCGCTAGTTACGTCTGAATATTATTAACAATATACTAGTTTTCGCTAGTTACGTTTTGAATATTAATATACTAGTTTTCTCTAGTTAAAAAAAAAATTTTTTTTAAAAATGCCGAATTCATCAGCAAATACCTCTTCTGTTGACATGATGAACTTGACGGTTTCACTTGCAAATTCTATGTCGCTGTTGACGCAAAAGACATGCTTACAGAATATTACTTCGACAATTCCTACCTTTAACGGGGAAGACCCACCATTGATTCGTTTCGCGCAAACTATAGAGGACGGGTTAACTTTGATTCCGGAGGGTACGGAAACCGAGTATCTGGCAATTGTTCTAACTAAACTCGTCGGACCGGCACGTAGAAGTACATTAGAGCACAAGTTTACAACCGTAAAAACATTGGTTCAACATTTGAAGAAACGGTTCGCTCCCGGCAAGAGCTTGTCATATTACCAAGTGGAAATCGCGAAGTTACATATTCGCGAAGGAGAAAGCCTACGACAATACATCGATAGGACAAGCCATTTGGTTTATTGTACGCGCGGAGCCATGAGGGAAAAATACGAGGTCCATGCCGAAGAATTCATCAGATTGATGGAAAACGATGTCATGGAAAATTTCATCGATGGTTTACCGGATCGAGTTTCTTTTAAGGTGTCGGCTCTCTCTAAAGATATTAAAAATCTGGAAGAAGCTTACGACATCGTGCTACAGATAGACAAGAAATTAAGGAATCGGCGACAGTCGCCACGGAATGAATCACCATCAAGGTGGTCCCGCCGAGACTCTTACGACCAGGACACTCATCATCACGACCGACAAGTGTCGTACCCTCTATCTCCGAGTAGATATGACCGAAACAGGGATCGACACGCTAGGCCATCTGGTTTTGAGGATGAAAGAGGAGGACGAGCTTCTGCCTGGACCTTGCGTCACAGGAGCCCTTCAAACTCCCCCTCCAATCGTTTTGACACTTCAAGTGTAAGGGACGGGGAAAAAAGGTATACAATACTAAAAAATGCCTACAAAGAACGTTTTTCAAAGTCGTATTGTTGGCATTGCGGAACATCAGGACATGATGGTAAATTCTGTAAGAATCGTCCACGCAATCCGAAATTCCGACGAGATTCGCGAGATTCATCGGTCGAATCAAACAAATCTTTAAACTTCGATCGCGCTCACCGTACCGGCGACACGATGAGCGAAACCAAAGAAGTTCGCCCAAGAACTGTCCGCTTCGAGGAAAAACCCTTCTCAAGGAAGCACCAGCCCCGCGAATCAACATCAAAATTCCAGAACTGGAATCAGGAAAGGGAGAATTTTTAATTGATGGCGGAGCATCAGTCAATTTAGTAGTCCTTAACGCTTTGGGTACAGGAGCAGAAATTATCTCACGCGAAGAAATTGAGATAACGGGACTCACGACTACTCCAATTCGTACCTTAGGAACTACGATTTTACATATTCATGAAGCTCCTGCGTTTTTCTACGTAGTAAAGCATCTTACAATTGAAGCAGATGGACTTATAGGAAGCCCATTTTTGAAACAGGAACAAGCAGAAATTTCTTATTACCATGGGACAGTGGTACTAAGAAGTAAACCTACCAGACCTATTCGATTCTCCAATTACCAACATGAATCGGAAACACCCACCAAACATCGCATAGATGCCCGAACGTCTCAGCAGATTGCAATTACAATAGCTAATCCAAAGGTTAAGGAAGGATATTTACCACGCATAAAAACACATGATCAACTATACATAGGAGAAGCTGCAGTCATGAATGACAGAGGAAAATGTCATGTTATGGCAACTAACACAAGTGAAGAAGCGTTGGAAATAGAAATAGAACCGCAAATTTTGGAACCTTATGATATTTTTAGTACTTCGGACGAAGATATTTATTCAGAAGCACGACACCATTCCGGTTTTAAAACTAGAGAAGATAGGATACAGGGAATCACTAAAATATTAAACTTAGACCACCTGAACAAAGAAGAAATGTGTAGTATCACCACCTTGATAAAGGAATTTCCAGACCGATTTTTCCTCCCTGGAGATAAATTAGGGAAGGCCTCCGATTTCAAGCACTCTTTACATACAACTGATGAAGTCCCTATCAACACGAGACAATATCGCTACCCTCCCGTACATCAGGATGAAATAAAAACACAGATTAATGCCTTGTTATCTGAAGGAATAATAACTCCATCGAAATCTCCGTACAATTCACCCTTGTGGATTGTACCTAAAAAACCAGATGCACAGGGAAACAAACGTTGGCGTATGGTAATAGATTTCCGCGCGCTTAACGACAAAACCATTTCTGATAAGTATCCACTACCTCAAATTACAGAAATATTAGATCGTCTCGGTGGAGCCAAATACTTCTCCGTTTTTGATCTTGCTAGCGGTTTTCACCAAATAGAAATGGATCCGAAAGACCGACAGAAAACAGCCTTTACTACACCTAATGGGCATTATGAATTTTCACGAATGCCGTTTGGTTTGAAAAATGCACCACCTACTTTTCAACGCCTGATGGACCAGGTATTAACTGGACTTCAGGGAACAGATGTTTTCGTTTATTTGGATGACATCGTGGTTTACGCTTCATCACTACAGGAACACAACATTAAAGTCAGGAAATTGCTAAATCGCCTACGAGAACATGGCTTGACACTTCAGACCAATAAATGCGAATTCTTACGGAAAGAAGTCACATATCTTGGACATATCATTTCAAGAAAGGGAGTAAAACCGGACCCTAAGAAACTAAAAGCTGTTCAGAATTTTCCAATACCCACCTCTCAGAAGAATATTCAACAATTTTTGGGGCTAGTAGGATATTACAGAAGATTCATATCAGATTTTACCACAAAAGCAAAATCATTAATCGATCTTTTAGGAAAGGGCAAAAAATTCAAATGGGCTGAAGAACAAGAAAATAGCTTCAAACAATTACGAGAAGAACTTTGTCAAGCACCTATATTACAATATCCGGATTTCAGCAAACCATTCATCATTACAACAGATGCCTCTGAATATGCCATTGGAGCTGTGCTTAGCCAAGGTGAAATAGGCAATGATCTACCGATTGCTTACGCATCACGCAGCCTAAATAAAGCAGAAAAAAATTATTCAGCAACAGAGAAAGAATGTTTAGCAATGGTATATGCCGTTATTTATTTTCAACCGTATGTTTATGGAACAAAATTCACGCTGGTTACCGATCACCGCCCGTTGGTTTGGCTACATTCTGTAAAAGATCCGACATCAAGACTTATGAAATGGAAACTCCGACTTTTAGAGTATGACTATCAAGTTCTCCACAAATCTGGAAAAACTAATAAAAATGCGGATGCATTGTCGCGTAACCCGACTACCGTCTGCCTTCCACTTATACCAAAGGAGCTCCAGGACCCCGACTTCAAGACACAGATACCGAAATCGGACGCCGGCGGTGATGTAATTGGGCAACGAATTAGGCAACTACATCGAGACCGACAAAGACGGCCGACATACCAGGATTCAAGCAGTTCAGATGAAATAGAAGAACCTGCCCTTGGAAGAGTGCAACACTCGCCAATAATAGACAGAAACAGATCCCTTCCGAGTTTGTCTCGAGAAGTGTCGATGCCGGATGAAAACCAGGACACCGCATACCATTTTTTACCCGCGGCAAACTCCACAGAAGTTTTTTCTACGGATAAAAATACGAATTTGTCCGAGGACTTGATTTCCTTTGAGGAACCGCTTGGGAACACCGTCATAGAGAATATAAACAATCCACAGGAGGTTTTACCCAATATACGAGGGGAATCATTTCATGAAACAGATGGAATTTTACAGCCCACTGTAATTCAACTACCAAACAATACAATAGGCGAAGCAAGTGCACGACAACTACCTGACCGCACAACCGACCCTTACCCATTCTTCGACGCCGCTTCGGATAGCTCTTTTTCCGAAACTGACCTGGAAGAACCACCGGAACCGAAACAAAGGATCACCATTTCTCCAAACACCCTTACCGCTGAGGAGGACAATTACGTACATTTTACATCTGCTGATTGCAACATAATAACCACCGTCGGAAAACTATTATTGGATACCGGATTAATAAATAAACAAGAACTTTTAGCTGCACGACCGCAAAAGGGACAAGTTTTAATTTCAAACAATGGGTTGTTTAAAACATTTAGTATTATAATATCCGATAACTTTCATGACAAAGTGAAGAAAGCAGATATAATTAGTGGTTTGAAAATCCTTCAATCAACTTTGGAACAAAAACAAGTAAAATCCTTTCGAATATCTGCCACCGGAGATCATCATAAATTACCATTTTCTGAATTTTTCAAAACAATGGAAGAAGTTTTCATGAATTCAACTCAACAAATTACAATATGCAATTGCATTATTACTACACCTTCTATAGAAGACAGGCAAGAAATCATCCAAGAAGCACATGATAGTTTAATTAGAGGACATAAAGGGGTTACAAAAACTTACAACCGCATTCGATCAAGATTCCATTGGCCACATATGCGTAACGAAATTCAAGATTATATTCGGAAATGCACAAGTTGTCAAGAACAGAAACTAGTCAGGATAAAAACTCGTCAACCTATGTTAATCACCGACACACCCCTGAATGCATTTGATAAGATTTCTCTGGATACCGTGGGACCATTACCGATTACACCTAGTGGAAACCGACATATTCTTACCATGCAGGATAATTTAACTAAGTATTGTATTGCAGTAGCAATACCCAATATCCGAGCCACTACCATTGCAGATGCCTTTGCACGGCATTTCATTGCAATTTATGGAACACCCTGTGCAATACTCACAGATAAGGGAACCAGCTTTATTGGAACTTTGATGACAAATCTTTCGGAAATATTTAAAATTAAACAAATCACCACTTCTGGATACAGACCACAAACTAATGGATCACTGGAACGGAGCCATATTGTTCTCACAGAATACCTCAAACACTACATGGAAGATTATGAAGACTGGGATTTATTAATACCCTTTGCCATGTTTTCCTATAATACATCGGTTCACGAAGCCACCAACTTTACACCATATGAATTAATTTTTGGCAAACAAGCTCGAGAACCAACCTCATTTCCAACCGGTGCAAATTTAAGAACATATGGAGATTACTTAACGGAACTCATAACAAATATAGAAAAAATTCGCAACATAGACTCTTTTTAGACCGACTTCCTAACCAACCACCACACGATGTCGCTCACGGATGGGTCCAACTGGGCTATGCAGTTTCAACATGATTTCCATTATGCTGATTGGTCTGCATATTTGCGGTTATGTCTGCATATTTGCGGTTAGGTCTGCATATTTGCGGTTAGGTCTGCATATTTGCGGTTAGGTCTGCATATTTGCGGAAAGGTCTGCATATTTGCGGTTAGGTCTGCATATTTGCGGTTATGTCTGCATATTTGCGGAAAGGTATGAATATTTGCGGTTAGGTCTGCATATTTGCGGTTAGGTCTGCATATTTGCGGTTAGGTCTGCATATTTACGGTTAGGTCTGCATATTTGCGGTTAGGTCTGCATGTTTGCGGTTTGGTCTGCATACTTGCGGTTAGGTCTGCATATTTGCGGTTAGGTCTGCATATTTGCGGATAGGTCTGCATATTTGCTTTTAGGTCTGCATATTTGCGGTTAGGTCTGCCTATTTGCGGTTAGGTCTGCATATGTGCGGTTAGGTCTGCGTATTTGCGTATAGGTCTGCATATTTGCGGTTAGGTCTGCATATTTGATGATAGGTCTGCATATTTGCGGTTAGGTCTGCATATTTGCGGTGAGGTCTGCATATTTGCGTATAGGTCTGCATATTTGCGGTTAGGTCTGCAGATTTGCGGTTAGGTCTGCATATTTGATGATAGGTCTGCATATTTGCGGTTAGGTCTGCATATTTGCGGTGAGGTCTGCATATTTGCGGTTAGGTCTGCATATTTGATGTTAGGTCTGCATATTTGCGGTTAGGTCTGCATATTTGCTGATTGGTCTGCATATTTGCGGTTAGGTCTGCATATTTGCGTATAGGTCTGCATATTTGCGGTTAGGTCTGCATATTTGCTGATTGGTCTGCATATTTGCGGTTAGGTCTGCATATTTGCGGTTAGGTCTGCATATTTGCGTATAGGTCTGCATATTTGCTGATTGGTCTGCATATTTGCGGTTAGGTCTGCATATTTGCGGTTAGGTTTGCATATGTGCGGTTAGGTCTGCATATTTGCGGTTAGGTCTGCATGTTTGCGGTTAGGTCTGCATATTTGCGGTTAGCTCTGCATATTTGCGGTTAGGTCTGCATATTTGCGGTTAGGTCTGCATATTTGCGGTTAGGTCTGCATATTTGCGGTTAGGTCTGCATATTTGCGGTGAGGTCTGCATATTTGCGGTTAGGTCTGCATATTTGATGTTAGGTCTGCATATTTGTGGTTAGGTCTGCATATTTGCGGTTAGATCTGCATATTTGCTGATTGGTCTGCATATTTGCGGTTAGGTCTGCATATTTGCGGTTAGGTTTGCATATGTGCGGTTAGGTCTGCATATTTGCGGTTAGGTCTGCATGTTTGCGGTTAGGTGTGCATATTTGCTGATTGGTCTGCATATTTGCGGTTAGGTCTGCATATGAGCGGTTAGGTCTGCATATTTCCGGTTAGGTCTGCATATTTGCGGTTAGGTCTGCATATTTGCGGTTAGCTCTGCATATTTGCGGTTAGGCCTGCATATTTGCGGTGAGGTCTGCATATTTGCGGTTAGGTCTGCATATTTGCGGTTAGGTCTGAATATTTGCGGCCAGGTCTGCATATTTGCGGTTAGGTCTGCATATTTGCGGTTAGGTCTGCATATTTGCGGTTAGGTCTGCATATTTGATGTTAGGTCTGCATATTTGCGGTTAGGTCTGCATATTTGCGTATAGGTCTGCATATTTGCGGTTAGGTCTGCATATTTGCCGTTAGGTCTGCATATTTGATGATAGGTCTGCATATTTGCGGTTAGGTCTGCATATTTGCGGTTAGGTCTGCATATTTGCGGTTAGGTCTGCATATTTGAAGTTAGGTCTGGATATTTGCGGATAGGTCTGCATATTTGCGGTTAGGTCTGCATATTTGCGGTTATGTCTGCATATTTGCGGAAAGGTATGAATATTTGCGGTTAGGTCTGCATATTTGCGGTTAGGTCTGCATATTTGCGGTTAGGTCTGCATATTTACGGTTAGGTCTGCATATCTGCGGTTAGGTCTGCATGTTTGCGGTTTGGTCTGCATACTTGCGGTTAGGTCTGCATATTTGCGGTTAGGTCTGCATATTTGCGGATAGGTCTGCATATTTGCTTTTAGGTCTGCATATTTGCGGTTAGGTCTGCGTATTTGCTTTTAGGTCTGCATATTTGATGATAGGTCAGCATATTTGCGGTTAGGTCTGCATATGTGCGGTTAGGTCTGGATATTTGCGGTTAGGTCTGCATATTTGCGGTTAGGTCTGCATATTTGCGGTTAGGTCTGCATATTTGCGGTTAGGTCTACATATTTGCGGTTAGGTCTGCATATTTGCGGTTAGGTCTGCATATTTGCTGATTGGTCTGCATATTTGCGGTTAGGTCTGCATATTTACGGTTAGGTCTGCATATCTGCGGTTAGGTCTGCATGTTTGCGGTTTGGTCTGCATATGTGCGGTTAGTTCTGCATATTTGTGGTTAGGTCTCCATATTTGCGGTTAGGTCTGCATATTTGCGGATAGGTCTGCATATTTGCGGTTAGGTCTGCATATTTGCGGTTAGGTCTGGATATTTGCGTTTAGGTCTGCATATTTGCGGTTAGGTCTACATATTTGCGGTTAGGTCTGCATATTTGCGGTTAGGTCTGCATATTTGCTGATTGGTCTGCATATTTGCGGTTAGGTCTGCATATTTGCGGTTAGGTCTGCATATTTGCGTATAGGTCTGCATATTTGCTGATTGGTCTGCATATTTGCGGTTAGGTCTGCATATTTGCGGTTAGGTTTGCATATGTGCGGTTAGGTCTGCATATTTGCGGTTAGGTCTGCATGTTTGCGGTTAGGTCTGCATATTTGCGGTTAGCTCTGCATATTTGCGGTTAGGCCTGCATATTTGCGGTGAGGTCTGCATATTTGCGGTTAGGTCTGCATATTTGCGGTTAGGTCTTCATATTTGCGGTTAGGTCTGAATATTTGCGGCCAGGTCTGCATATTTGCGGTTAGGTCTGCATATTTGCGGTTAGGTCTGCATATTTGCGGTTAGGACTGCAAATTTGCGGTTAGGTCTGCATATTTGCGGTTGGGTCTGCATATTTGCGGTTAGGTCTGCATATGTAAAGTTAGGTCTGCGTATTTGCTGATTGGTCTGCATATTTGCGGTTAGGTCTGCATATGTGAGGTTAGGTCTGCATATTTGCGTATAGGTCTGCATATTTGCGGTTAGGTCTGCATATTTCATGAAAGGTCTGCATATTTGCGGTTAGGTCTGCATATTTGCGGTTAGGTCTGCATATTTGCGGTTAGGTCTGCATATTTGCGGTTAGGTCTGCATATTTGCGGTGAGGTCTGCATATTTGCGGTTAGGTCTGCATATTTGATGTTAGGTCTGCATATTTGCGGTTAGGTCTGCATATTTGCGGTTAGGTCTGCATATTTGCTGATTGGTCTGCATATTTGCGGTTAGGTCTGCATATTTGCGGTTAGGTTTGCATATGTGCGGTTAGGTCTGCATATTTGCGGTTAGGTCTGCATGTTTGCGGTTAGGTCTGCATATTTGCTGATTGGTCTGCATATTTGCGGTTAGGTCTGCATATGAGCGGTTAGGTCTGCATATGAGCGGTTAGGTCTGCATATTTGCGTATAGGTATGCATATTTGCGGTTAGGTCTGCATATTTGCGGTTAGGTCTGCATATTTCCGGTTAGGTCTGCATATTTGCGGTTAGGTCTGCATATTTGCGGTTAGCTCTGCATATTTGCGGTTAGGCCTGCATATTTGCGGTGAGGTCTGCATATTTGCGGTTAGGTCTGCATATTTGCGGTTAGGTCTGAATATTTGCGGCCAGGTCTGCATATTTGCGGTTAGGTCTGCATATTTGCGGTTAGGTCTGCATATTTGCGGTTAGGTCTGCATATTTGATGTTAGGTCTGCATATTTGCGGTTAGGTCTGCATATTTGCGTATAGGTCTGCATATTTGCGGTTAGGTCTGCATATTTGCCGTTAGGTCTGCATATTTGATGATAGGTCTGCATATTTGCGGTTAGGTCTGCATATTTGCGGTTAGGTCTGCATATTTGCGGTTAGGTCTGCATATTTGAAGTTAGGTCTGGATATTTGCGGTTAGGTCTGCATATTTGCGGTTAGGGCTGCATATTTGCGGTTAGGTCTGCATATTTGCGGTTAGGTCTGCATATTTGCGGTGAGGTCTGCATATTTGCGGATAGGTCTGCAAATTTGCAGTTAGGTCTGCATATTTGCGGTTAGGTCTGCATATTTGCGGTTCGGTCTTCATATTTGCGGTGAGGTCTGCATATTTGCGGTTAGGTCTGCATATCTGCGGTTAGGTCTGCATATTTGCGGTTAGGTCTGCATATTTGCGGTTAGGTCTGCATATTTGCGGTTAGGTCTGCAAATTTGCGGTTAGGTCTGCATATTTGTTGATTGGTCTGCATATTTGCGGTTAGGTCTGCATATTTGAAGTTAGGTCTGGATATTTGCGGTTAGGTCTGCATATTTGCGGTTAGGGCTGCATATTTGCGGTTAGGTCTGCACATTTGCGGTTAGGTCTGCATATTTGCGGTGAGGTCTGCATATTTGCGGTTAGGTCTGCATATTTGCGGTTAGGTCTGAATATTTGCGGCCAGGTCTGCAAATTTGCGGTTAGGTCTGCATATTTGCGGTTAGGTCTGCATATTTGCCGTTAGGTCTGCATATTTGCTGATTGGTCTGCATATTTGCGGTTAGGTCTGAATATTTGCGGCTAGGTCTGCATATTTGCGGTGAGGTCTTAATATTTGCGGTTAGTTCTGCATATTTGCTGTTAGGTCTGCATATTTGCGGTTAGTTCTGCATATTTGCTGTTAGGTCTGCATATTTGCGGTTAGTTCTGCATATTTGCTGTTAGGTCTGCATATTTGAGGATAGGTCTGCATATTTGCGGTGAGGTCTGCATATTTGCGGTGAGGTCTGCATATTTGCGGTTAGGTCTGCATATTTGCGGTTAGGTCTGCATATTTGCGGGTAGTTCTGCATATTTGCTGTTAGGTCTGCATATTTGCGGTTAGGTCTGAATATTTGCGGCCAGGTCTGCAAATTTGCGGTTAGGTCTGCATATTTGCGGTTAGGTCTGCATATTTGAGGATAGGTCTGCATATTTGCGGTTAGGTCTGCATATTTGCTGTTATGTCTGCATATTTGCGGTTAGGTCTGCATATTTGCGGTTAGGTCTGCATATTTGCGGTTAGGTCTGCATATTTGCGGTGAGGTCTGCATATTTGCGGTTGGGTCTGCATATTTACGGTTAGGCCTGCATATTTGCGGTGAGGTCTTAATATTTGCGGTTAGTTCTGCATATTTGCTGTTAGGTCTGCATATTTGCGGTTAGTTCTGCATATTTGCTGTTAGGTCTGCATATTTGAGGATAGGTCTGCATATTTGCGGTGAGGTCTGCATATTTGCGGTGAGGTCTGCATATTTGCGGTTAGGTCTGCATATTTGCGGTTAGGTCTGCATATTTGCGGGTAGTTCTGCATATTTGCTGTTAGGTCTGCATATTTGCGGTTAGGTCTGAATATTTGCGGCCAGGTCTGCAAATTTGCGGTTAGGTCTGCATATTTGCGGTTAGGTCTGCATATTTGAGGATAGGTCTGCATATTTGCGGTTAGGTCTGCATATTTGCTGTTATGTCTGCATATTTGCGGTTAGGTCTGCATATTTGCGGTTAGGTCTGCATATTTGCGGTTAGGTCTGCATATTTGCGGTGAGGTCTGCATATTTGCGGTTGGGTCTGCATATTTACGGTTAGGCCTGCATATTTGCGGTTGGGTCTGCATATTTGCGGTTAGGTCTGCATATTTGCGGTTAGGTCTGCATATTTGCTGATTGGTCTGCATATTTTGCGGTTAGGTCTGCATATTTGCGGTTAGGTCTGCATATTTGCGTTTAGGTCTGCATATTTGCTGTTAGGTCTGCATATTTGCGGTTAGGGCTGCATATTTGCGGTTAGTTCTGCATATTTGCTGTTAGGTCTGCATATTTGAGGATAGGTCTGCATATTTGCGGTGAGGTCTGCATATTTGCGGTGAGGTCTGCATATTTGCGGTTAGGTCTGCATATTTGCGGTTAGGTCTGCATATTTGCGGGTAGTTCTGCATATTTGCTGTTAGGTCTGCATATTTGCGGTTAGGTCTGAATATTTGCGGCCAGGTCTGCAAATTTGCGGTTAGGTCTGCATATTTGCGGTTAGGTCTGCATATTTGAGGATAGGTCTGCATATTTGCGGTTAGGTCTGCATATTTGCTGTTATGTCTGCATATTTGCGGTTAGGTCTGCATATTTGCGGTTAGGTCTGCATATTTGCGGTTAGGTCTGCATATTTGCGGTGAGGTCTGCATATTTGCGGTTGGGTCTGCATATTTACGGTTAGGCCTGCATATTTGCGGTGAGGTCTTAATATTTGCGGTTAGTTCTGCATATTTGCTGTTAGGTCTGCATATTTGCGGTTAGTTCTGCATATTTGCTGTTAGGTCTGCATATTTGAGGATAGGTCTGCATATTTGCGGTGAGGTCTGCATATTTGCGGTGAGGTCTGCATATTTGCGGTTAGGTCTGCATATTTGCGGTTAGGTCTGCATATTTGCGGGTAGTTCTGCATATTTGCTGTTAGGTCTGCATATTTGCGGTTAGGTCTGAATATTTGCGGCCAGGTCTGCAAATTTGCGGTTAGGTCTGCATATTTGCGGTTAGGTCTGCATATTTGAGGATAGGTCTGCATATTTGCGGTTAGGTCTGCATATTTGCTGTTATGTCTGCATATTTGCGGTTAGGTCTGCATATTTGCGGTTAGGTCTGCATATTTGCGGTTAGGTCTGCATATTTGCGGTGAGGTCTGCATATTTGCGGTTGGGTCTGCATATTTACGGTTAGGCCTGCATATTTGCGGTTGGGTCTGCATATTTGCGGTTAGGTCTGCATATTTGCGGTTAGGTCTGCATATTTGCTGATTGGTCTGCATATTTTGCGGTTAGGTCTGCATATTTGCGGTTAGGTCTGCATATTTGCGTTTAGGTCTGCATATTTGCTGTTAGGTCTGCATATTTGCGGTTAGGGCTGCATATTTGCGGTTAGGTCTGCATATTTGCGGTTAGGTCTGCATATTTGCGGTGAGGTCTGCATATTTGCGGTTAGGTCTGCATATTTGCTGTTAGGTCTGAATATTTGCGGCCAGGTCTGCAAATTTGCGGTTAGGTCTGCATATTTGCGGTTAGGTCTGCATATTTGCCGTTAGGTCTGTTACGAGCCAGGGCCGCGAGTAGCGCGTGTGGCTGGCGAAGGGTTATTACCCTTGGAATAAGGTTACAATTTGTTAGTTTGAGGAGTAGAATCAAGCGTAGACGAACCTGAACAGTAGTTACTACATGAACAGGGAGCTACTAGGTAGGTGTAGGAAAGACGTGCAGACGAACCTGATGCGTAATTGCGTAATCAGGGAGCTGCTAGGAGGTTGTAAAAGGGCACGGATAAACCCAATACAAGATTAGGTAGCCGCTAGGAGGTTGGATAAAGCGCAGACGAACCTGATGCGAAATCGCGTAAACAGGGAGCTGCTAGGATGCGGACGAACCTGAACAGTAGTTACTACATGAACAGGGAGCCACAAGGATAGTATAGTTTTCGTGGACGAACCCAGTGCGAAAGTGGGGAGCCACTAGGTTGGATAAATCTTTGTTTGGACTATTGGTTTGGCGCGAACGAACCTGATGCGTAATCAGGGAGTCGCTAGGATTGTTAGTAGGCCTCGTAACTAGTATAATTTAATTGATACAATCTGAGCGGTAAGATTGTATCTTGTGGGAACGTTCAATTACTAGATTAGGATTTTGGTCAATAATTAAGGGTTTAAGAAAGTTGCACAATGTACCAAAATAACACAAATATATTTCGATAAAGAATGTATATGTACAATGGTGGTGTCGCGACTGAATTGAATAATGTGTATGTATAATATTATTACCTAAGATGCTCGGTGTTGACGCACTGGCAATGCGGGGCCTGATAGTACTAATAATGCCAAATAGACTTTAAACCGAACTCGCGGAGTCTTTAAGGTTAACTTTGATCGAAGGGGAACTTTAGCCCGATCTCACTAGACGTGGATTCTAACGACTGCAACACGACGTGACACTACTCGTGTCCAGAATAGTACTAACCAACGAGAGTAAAAATGCAAGGGTTTATATACCCCAAAACTGGAGGGGTAGTCTGATTTTAATCTGCAGTTACATGGGACTGCACTCTCGTTTTTTGTGGGTTTCCATTAAATCGGGCCAGAGCTCGATCTCCGTCAAAGAGGGTAGATTTTAGAAGGGCCTGTTATCTAGGACGTTTCCTGCCAGAGACGATCTTGAAGAGATTCCCATGAGAAAGTCAACGGAATTTCTTCTCATATCGTAACATCTCCCCACCAAGAAGAAACATCGCGGTTCGCGTGATGCTTTCTCATTAGGAAGGAAACGTCCTAAATACTATTTAATGTGAAAAATGTCGAGTGTAGTGTAATGAGTGTACTTAAACGCTAGATGAATGGAGTTCATGTTGAAACTGCATAGCCCAGTTGGACCCATCCGTGGGCGACATCGTGTGGTGGTTGGTTGGGAAGTCGGTCTAAAAAGAGTCGTCCCTCAATGCATCCATCCTTCCTTGTCGTTACATCTGTGATGTATCCTCTCCTATCTCGCATCACATGCCTCGCCATGGATATTATTGAGCTGATGGGGCGGTTGTTTCGCGGACGGATGCCCTTGAGTATCAACTTATTCGCCTGCCAAGGCAGGTGCCGAAAGCGTGGTGGCAAGATCCACACCTGGCTGACCTCCCTGTCCACGGTTGTACCACGATCCCCCAGAAAAATGGACACCATTCCTGCCCGTACTGCGATGACACTGCCCCGACACCAACAGGAATTAACCCTCACTGCCGTGAGGAGTCCTGATTTAATTGCTGCTAATAGGGGTACGCACAGGTGGTGGCGCTCTTGCATGTGGTCGCTGAATGTTGCGAAGAAGGTCTTCAACTCCTCCGGGTGGTCCTCCGCGACAACCCAGGCAGTCATCTGATCTTCGACGTCACGCACAATGCAGCGGAAGGATGTATATACAATGCGAGGCTCGATAGTATTGATCATCTTGCCCTCTTGCACCACGGTTCTCCTGGGGTCCAATGACAGATATTCTTATCAGTCACCTTAAACAACGTCAGTTGATGATGCGAACGTTTGGGCTGACTGCTGGCCAACAACTTCCTGATGGATTTTGTATTAGTGCTCCTCCCTTTCACGATCTTCCCCTCAGATGTAGATGTGTAAGGTCGTGCTACTAAAACCTTTCCAAAATTATACTGTTCTTCAGAACACTCGTTCGTTTGCGTAGCAACACTGCGTTTCAATAAAACTGCTGTGTCTTTCGACATAGATGTGACGACTGATAATTTTCAAAGCTCAGCACCCTGCTTTTATAGGGCTAAAGCACTTGTCTCTCCGGATGCATGGTCCTGCTGCGAGGTGGGGTCAGTCTGGTCCTTAGAAGATCGAGGCGCAGGGCTTTACACTTGTACTTGACAACTGCGTGTGTGTGTCTTGTTCCATAGGTTTCGTAATATTTATTTCAATTTGTTTGTGGTTGTCCTCTTCTACCTTGGGTTGGTTTCGGAAGATTTTAAATTTTATCATCACTATGCCCAACAAAATTAAAACTGCTATTATGCCCCCAATTAACGAAAAAGTTGAAATATGCTGGTGTTTGATCATCTCTCGGTGTGTCTTAATTTCTTTAACTTGTTTTTCAATGGCATCAAGGGCCATAGCTGCCGGAAGGCTGTCCCAATTATTGATTGGAGATTCCTCTTTTGTTGAATTTAACCCTATTACCTTGGCATGGTGTTCTGTAAATTCTGGTATTAACAATGTCAAATTATAAGATGCAGCAGGATAGTATATCATATCCTCTGTGGTCTGAACTACATCCAATGACCTTAATTGCATCGAGTTTACTGTTGTTTGACACCCTGCTTCTAATTTGAAGATACCTGTTCCGTGAAAAGTTTTTACAGTCGGCTTTTTTCCTTTACAGTAAATTTGTGCTTTCTTTTCATCCGGCATGAAATATAACCACGTGGCGGGTGCATTCAAAGCTCTCCAATGAGGTTGTAAATGTCCGGTTACCTTTATATTACAGGTATTCCAATCTATTGCTGTGGGGTTCAACAGTAAAGTAGTTTCACAGGTTGTATGTTTCCTTGTTTCATATAAAGGTAAAACAGCAGGTCCCAATAATTGTTTATGGTGGTGATGACAGCTTCTTAAGTACTCTTCTGTGGGTAGGAAATATTGCTGTTCATCAGATGATACTGCAATGTATATAGATTCTGGTTGTATATACGATGTCACCTTCGAGTGTCCCAATAATTGTGTGGATGGGCAAGGATAAATTTTGTAGAAATTGAAAACTTGATGATCCAGTAATGGTACGGTGAGTTCAAAAACTATTCTGCCTTTTGAAAAAATTATATTCAATTTGGTGATTCTTTCAAGTTGCTCAGTTAACAACTCCTCAGGTGAAAAAGGAAATTCTCGTGACGACGTCTGCTTGATTTTTAAGGCCGAGTTTAACAATTGCTGGGGCGAGAAAATTGCTGGATGTAGAATTCCTTGTTTTGCTAACAGTATTGCATCTATTAACAGTAATAGATTAGTACTATAATCATCCAAACCCTTCTCAATTTCAAACAAGGTTTCCCTTATGACACCCTCAAAACGCAGTTTATCTATTTCTGATTGCGTTTCCTGTAATTGTTGAGAGTGTTCGGAAACGGCTTTCATGAGTTGAGACATGCCCTTGGTCAAGTTTAATAATCTTGTGTGAACGGTGGAAAATTCTCCCTTGATGATGTGAGTTTGTCTTGCAATTATTTCCGTAATCTCTTGTTCATTTTTGTAAATTTTATTTAGTTCTCGATTATAATAATCTGCGTCTTCCTGTGTTAGAGTTCCGAAAAGAATATTGCTAACAGTTCCCATGAAACCAAATGGAGCACTGCGTCTAGATGATTTTACATTGAGGTATGGATGATCCCCTATTGTAGATTTTATTAAACTCCGGTAATAACGTGTATTCTCTTCTTTTTTAATTAGTCGAGGTCCGAGGTCTTCATTAAGGCATTTTGTTGCTTCATGTCGTTTACATAGCTGATTGACTATGGACATGAGTTGTTGCACTGGAGGTGCATGCTGTAAATATTTATTTACGTCAAGTGAGGTCACCAGGCGCCATTGAGTTTGGTAAATTCTAATGTCCGGTAGCTTCTCAAAAAATAATCCCGTCTCTTGATGCAATGGTACTATGATTGAACCATTACTTCCTAGTTGTTGACCCATCGTCAGTGGTAGCAGAAGCAAATAAAACAGTGTCATGGTCGTTCCCAGCTGTTGGTGCAAAATAAGCGTGTTTTAATTTATTTTGATGTTTGGTAATTGTTTTCTTATGTGTTTGTAACACTACATTATTCAAGTCCGTCACGTCTATTATTTTGTACGGTCCGATATAATGGGGGTCGAATTTATGAAGACGAGGTTCCAGAAGTACGTAAACAAACTCGCCCACATTGAATGTGGCAGATTTTGTTCGGCTATCATAATAACTTTTAGAGCGATTTTTTGCTTTATTTAAATTATCTGCTGCTATGTTGCGAATTTTTCCTATGTTTGTTATGAGTTCCGTTAAGTAATCTCCATATGTTCTTAAATCTGCACCGGTTGGAAATGAGGTTGGTTCTCGAGCTTGTTTGCCAAAAATTAATTCATATGGTGTAAAGTTGGTGGCTTCGTGAACCGATGTATTATAAGAAAACATGGCAAAGGGTATTAATAAATCCCAGTCTTCATAATCTTCCATGTAGTGTTTGAGGTATTCTGTGAGAACAATATGGCTCCGTTCCAATGATCCATTAGTTTGTGGTCTGTATCCAGAAGTAGTGATTTGTTTAATTTTAAATATTTCCGAAAGATTTGTCATCAGAGTTCCAATAAAGCTGGTTCCCTTATCTGTGAGTATTGCACGGGGTGTTCCATCAATTGCAATGAAATGCCGTGCAAAGGCATCTGCAATGGTAGTGGCCCGGATATTGGGTATTGCTACTGCAATACAATACTTAGTTAAATTATCCTGCATGGTAAGAATATGTCGGTTTCCACTAGGTGTAATCGGTAATGGTCCCACGGTATCCAGAGAAATCTTATCAAATGCATTCAGGGGTGTGTCGGTGATCAACATAGGTTGACGAGTTTTTATCCTGACTAGTTTCTGTTCTTGACAACTTGTGCATTTCCGAATATAATCTTGAATTTCGTTGCGCATATGTGGCCAATGGAATCTTGATCGAATGCGGTTGTAAGTTTTTGTAACCCCTTTATGTCCTCCAATTAAACTATCATGTGCTTCTTGGATGATTTCTTGCCTGTCTTCTATAGAAGGTGTAGTAATAATGCAATTGCATATTGTAATTTGTTGAGTTGAATTCATGAAAACTTCTTCCATTGTTTTGAAAAATTCAGAAAATGGTAATTTATGATGATCTCCGGTGGCAGATATTCGAAAGGATTTTACTTGTTTTTGTTTCAAAGTTGATTGAAGGATTTTCAAACCACTAATTATATCTGCTTTCTTCACTTTGTCATGAAAGTTATCGGATATTATAATACTAAATGTTTTAAACAACCCATTGTTTGAAATTAAAACTTGTCCCTTTTGCGGTCGTGCAGCTAAAAGTTCTTGTTTATTTATTAATCCGGTATCCAATAATAGTTTTCCGACGGTGGTTATTATGTTGCAATCAGCAGATGTAAAATGTACGTAATTGTCCTCCTCAGCGGTAAGGGTGTTTGGAGAAATGGTGATCCTTTGTTTCGGTTCCGGTGGTTCTTCCAGGTCAGTTTCGGAAAAAGAGCTATCCGAAGCGGCGTCGAAGAATGGGTAAGGGTCGGTTGTGCGGTCAGGTAGTTGTCGTGCACTTGCTTCGCCTATTGTATTGTTTGGTAGTTGAATTACAGTGGGCTGTAAAATTCCATCTGTTTCATGAAATGATTCCCCTCGTATATTGGGTAAAACCTCCTGTGGATTGTTTATATTCTCTATGACGGTGTTCCCAAGCGGTTCCTCAAAGGAAATCAAGTCCTCGGACAAATTCGTATTTTTATCCGTAGAAAAAACTTCTGTGGAGTTTGCCGCGGGTAAAAAATGGTATGCGGTGTCCTGGTTTTCATCCGGCATCGACACTTCTCGAGACAAACTCGGAAGGGATCTGTTTCTGTCTATTATTGGCGAGTGTTGCACTCTTCCAAGGGCAGGTTCTTCTATTTCATCTGAACTGCTTGAATCCTGGTATGTCGGCCGTCTTTGTCGGTCTCGATGTAGTTGCCTAATTCGTTGTCCAATTGCATCGCCGCCGGCGTCCGATTTCGGTATCCGTGTCTTGAAGTCGGGGTCCTGGAGCTCCTTTGGTATAAGTGGAAGGCAGACGGTAGTCGGGTTACGCGACAGTGCATCCGCATTTTTATTAGTTTTTCCAGATTTGTGGAGAACTTGATAGTCATACTCTAAAAGTCGGAGTTTCCATTTCATAAGTCTTGATGTCGGATCTTTTACAGAATGTAGCCAAACCAACGGGCGGTGATCAGTAACCAGCGTGAATTTTGTTCCATAAACATACGGTCGAAAATAAATAACGGCATATACCATTGCTAAACATTCTTTCTCTGTTGCTGAATAATTTTTTTCTGCTTTATTTAGGCTGCGTGATGCGTAAGCAATCGGTAGATCATTGCCTATTTCACCTTGGCTAAGCACAGCTCCAATGGCATATTCAGAGGCATCTGTTGTAATGATAAATGGTTTGCTGAAATCCGGATATTGTAATATAGGTGCTTGACAAAGTTCTTCTCGTAATTGTTTGAAGCTATTTTCTTGTTCTTCAGCCCATTTGAATTTTTTGCCCTTTCCTAAAAGATCGATTAATGATTTTGCTTTTGTGGTAAAATCTGATATGAATCTTCTGTAATATCCTACTAGCCCCAAAAATTGTTGAATATTCTTCTGAGAGGTGGGTATTGGAAAATTCTGAACAGCTTTTAGTTTCTTAGGGTCCGGTTTTACTCCCTTTCTTGAAATGATATGTCCAAGATATGTGACTTCTTTCCGTAAGAATTCGCATTTATTGGTCTGAAGTGTCAAGCCATGTTCTCGTAGGCGATTCAGCAATTTCCTGACTTTAATGTTGTGTTCCTGTAGTGATGAAGCGTAAACCACGATGTCATCCAAATAAACGAAAACATCTGTTCCCTGAAGTCCAGTTAATACCTGGTCCATCAGGCGTTGAAAAGTAGGTGGTGCATTTTTCAAACCAAACGGCATTCGTGAAAATTCATAATGCCCATTAGGTGTAGTAAAGGCTGTTTTCTGTCGGTCTTTCGGATCCATTTCTATTTGGTGAAAACCGCTAGCGAGATCAAAAACGGAGAAGTATTTGGCTCCACCGAGACGATCTAATATTTCTGTAATTTGAGGTAGTGGATACTTATCAGAAATGGTTTTGTCGTTAAGCGCGCGGAAATCTATTACCATACGCCAACGTTTGTTTCCCTGTGCATCTGGTTTTTTAGGTACAATCCACAAGGGTGAATTGTACGGAGATTTCGATGGAGTTATTATTCCTTCAGATAACAAGGCATTAATCTGTGTTTTTATTTCATCCTGATGTACAGGAGGGTAGCGATATTGTCTCGTGTTGATAGGGACCTCATCAGTTGTATGTAAAGAGTGCTTGAAATCGGAGGCCTTCCCTAATTTATCTCCAGGGAGGTAAAATCGGTCTGGAAATTCCTTTATCAAGGTGGTGATACTACACATTTCTTCTTTGTTCAGGTGGTCTAAGTTTAATATTTTAGTGATTCCCTGTATCCTATCTTCTCTAGTTTTAAAACCGGAATGGTGTCGTGCTTCTGAATAAATATCTTCGTCCGAAGTACTAAAAATATCATAAGGTTCCAAAATTTGCGGTTCTATTTCTATTTCCAATGCTTCTTCACTTGTGTTAGTTGCCATAACATGACATTTTCCTCTGTCATTCATGACTGCAGCTTCTCCTATGTATAGTTGATCATGTGTTTTTATGCGTGGTAAATATCCTTCCTTAACCTTGGGATTAGCTATTGTAATTGCAATCTGCTGAGACGTTCGGGCATCTATGCGATGTTTGGTTGGTGTTTCCGATTCATGCTGGTAATTGGAGAATCGAATAGGTCTGGTAGGTTTACTTCTTAGTACCACTGTCCCATGGTAATAAGAAATTTCTGCTTGTTCCTGTTTCAAAAATGGGCTTCCTATAAGTCCATCTGCTTCAATTGTAAGATGCTTTACTACGTAGAAAAACGCAGGAGCTTCATGAATATGTAAAATCGTAGTTCCTAAGGTACGAATTGGAGTAGTCGTGAGTCCCGTTATCTCAATTTCTTCGCGTGAGATAATTTCTGCTCCTGTACCCAAAGCGTTAAGGACTACTAAATTGACTGATGCTCCGCCATCAATTAAAAATTCTCCCTTTCCTGATTCCAGTTCTGGAATTTTGATGTTGATTCGCGGGGCTGGTGCTTCCTTGAGAAGGGTTTTTCCTCGAAGCGGACAGTTCTTGGGCGAACTTCTTTGGTTTCGCTCATCGTGTCGCCGGTACGGTGAGCGCGATCGAAGTTTAAAGATTTGTTTGATTCGACCGATGAATCTCGCGAATCTCGTCGGAATTTCGGATTGCGTGGACGATTCTTACAGAATTTACCATCATGTCCTGATGTTCCGCAATGCCAACAATACGACTTTGAAAAACGTTCTTTGTCGGCATTTTTTAGTATCGTATACCTTTTTCCTCCGTCCCTTACACTTGAAGTGTCGGAACGATTGGAGGGGGAGTTTGAAGGGCTCCTGTGACGCAAGGTCCAGGCAGAAGCTCGTCCTCCTCTTTCATCCTCAAAACCAGATGGCCTAGCGTGTCGATCCCTGTTTCGGTCATATCTACTCGGAGATAGAGGATACGACACTTGTCGGTCGTGATGATGAGTGTCCTGGTCGTAAGAGTCTCGGCGGGACCACCTTGATGGTGATTCATTCCGTGGCGACTGTCGCCGATTCCTTAATTTCTTGTCTATCTGTAGCACGATGTCGTAAGCTTCTTCCAGATTTTTAATATCTTTAGAGAGAGCCGACACCTTAAAGGAAACTCGATCCGGTAAACCATCGATGAAATTTTCCATGACATCGTTTTCCATCAATCTGATGAATTCTTCGGCATGGACCTCGTATTTTTCCCTCATGGCTCCGCGCGTACAATAAACCAAATGGCTTGTCCTATCGATGTATTGTCGTAGGCTTTCTCCTTCGCGAATATGTAACTTCGCGATTTCCACTTGGTAATATGACAAGCTCTTGCCGGGAGCGAACCGTTTCTTCAAATGTTGAACCAATGTTTTTACGGTTGTAAACTTGTGCTCTAATGTACTTCTACGTGCCGGTCCGACGAGTTTAGTTAAAACAATTGCCAGATACTCGGTTTCCGTACCCTCCGGAATCAAAGTTAACCCGTCCTCTATAGTTTGCGCGAAACGAATCAAAGGTGGGTCTTCCCCGTTAAAGGTAGGAATTGTCGAAGTAATATTCTGTAAGCATGTCTTTTGCGTCAACAGCGACATAGAATTTGCAAGTGAAACCGTCAAGTTCATCATGTCAACAGAAGAGGTATTTGCTGATGAATTCGGCATTTTTTAAAAAAAAAAAAAAAAAATTTTTTTTTAACTAGAGAAAACTAGTATATTAATATTCAAAACGTAACTAGCGAAAACTAGTATATTGTCAGTACTCAGTTACGAGTAATTTAACATAATAAACCCAAAATTAAAGTGATCCTAAAATAATTGAGTATCCCACCGCTGTCACCAGTTCTGTTACGAGCCAGGGCCGCGAGTAGCGCGTGTGGCTGGCGAAGGGTTATTACCCTTGGAATAAGGTTACAATTTGTTAGTTTGAGGAGTAGAATCAAGCGTAGACGAACCTGAACAGTAGTTACTACATGAACAGGGAGCTACTAGGTAGGTGTAGGAAAGACGTGCAGACGAACCTGATGCGTAATTGCGTAATCAGGGAGCTGCTAGGAGGTTGTAAAAGGGCACGGATAAACCCAATACAAGATTAGGTAGCCGCTAGGAGGTTGGATAAAGCGCAGACGAACCTGATGCGAAATCGCGTAAACAGGGAGCTGCTAGGATGCGGACGAACCTGAACAGTAGTTACTACATGAACAGGGAGCCACAAGGATAGTATAGTTTTCGTGGACGAACCCAGTGCGAAAGTGGGGAGCCACTAGGTTGGATAAATCTTTGTTTGGACTATTGGTTTGGCGCGAACGAACCTGATGCGTAATCAGGGAGTCGCTAGGATTGTTAGTAGGCCTCGTAACTAGTATAATTTAATTGATACAATCTGAGCGGTAAGATTGTATCTTGTGGGAACGTTCAATTACTAGATTAGGATTTTGGTCAATAATTAAGGGTTTAAGAAAGTTGCACAATGTACCAAAATAACACAAATATATTCCGATAAAGAATGTATATGTACAATGGTGGTGTCGCGACTGAATTGAATAATGTGTATGTATAATATTATTACCTAAGATGCTCGGTGTTGACGCACTGGCAATGCGGGGCCTGATAGTACTAATAATGCCAAATAGACTTTAAACCGAACTCGCGGAGTCTTTAAGGTTAACTTTGATCGAAGGGGAACTTTAGCCCGATCTCACTAGACGTGGATTCTAACGACTGCAACACGACGTGACACTACTCGTGTCCAGAATAGTACTAACCAACGAGAGTAAAAATGCAAGGGTTTATATACCCCAAAACTGGAGGGGTAGTCTGATTTTAATCTGCAGTTACATGGGACTGCACTCTCGTTTTTTGTGGGTTTCCATTAAATCGGGCCAGAGCTCGATCTCCGTCAAAGAGGGTAGATTTTAGAAGGGCCTGTTATCTAGGACGTTTCCTGCCAGAGACGATCTTGAAGAGATTCCCATGAGAAAGTCAACGGAATTTCTTCTCATATCGTAACAGGTCTGCATATTTGCTAATTGGTATGCATATTTGCGGTTAGGTCTGAATATTTGCGGTGAGGTCTTAATATTTGCGGTTAGTTCTGCATATTTGCTGTTAGGTCTGCATATTTGCGGTTAGTTCTGCATATTTGCTGTTAGGTCTGCATATTTGAGGATAGGTCTGCATATTTGCGGTAAGGTCTGCATATTTGCGGTGAGGTCTGCATATTTGCGGTTAGGTCTGCATATTTGCGGTTAGGTCTGCATATTTGCGGTTAGGTCTGCATATTTGAAGTGAGGTCTGCATATTTGCTGATTGGTCTAGATATTTGCGGTTAGGTCTGCATATGTGCGGTTAGGTCTGCATATTTGTGGTTAGGTCTGCATATTTGCGGTTAGGTCTGCATATTTGCGGATAGGTCTGCATATTTGCGGTTAGGTCTGCATATTTGCGGTTAGGTCTGGATATTTGCGTTTAGGTCTGCATATTTGCGGTTAGGTCTGCATATTTGCTGTTAGGTCTGCATATTTGCGGTTAGGTCTGCATATTTGAAGTGAGGTCTGCATATTTGCTGATTGGTCTAGATATTTGCGGTTAGGTCTGCATATGTGCGGTTAGGTCTGCATATTTGTGGTTAGGTCTGCATATTTGGGGTTAGGTCTGCATATTTGCGGATAGGTCTGCATATTTGCGGTTAGGTCTGCATATTTGCGGTTATGTGTGCATATTTGCGGAAAGGTATGAATATTTGCGGTTAGGTCTGCATATTTGCGGTTAGGTCTGCATATTTGCGGTTAGGTCTGCATATTTACGGTTAGGTCTGCATATCTGCGGTTAGGTCTGCATGTTTGCGGTTTGGTCTGCATACTTGCGGTTAGGTCTGCATATTTGCGGTTAGGTCTGCATATTTGCGGATAGGTCTGCATATTTGCTTTTAGGTCTGCATATTTGCGGTTAGGTCTGCATATTTGCTTTTAGGTCTGCATATTTGATGATAGGTCAGCATATTTGCGGTTAGGTCTGCATATGTGCGGTTAGGTCTGGATATTTGCGGTTAGGTCTGCATATTTGCGGTTAGGTCTGCATATTTGCGGTTAGGTCTGCATATTTGCGGTTAGGTCTACATATTTGCGGTTAGGTCTGCATATTTGCGGTTAGGTCTGCATATTTGCTGATTGGTCTGCATATTTGCGGTTAGGTCTGCATATTTACGGTTAGGTCTGCATATCTGCGGTTAGGTCTGCATGTTTGCGGTTTGGTCTGCATATGTGCGGTTAGTTCTGCATATTTGTGGTTAGGTCTCCATATTTGCGGTTAGGTCTGCATATTTGCGGATAGGTCTGCATATTTGCGGTTAGGTCTGCATATTTGCGGTTAGGTCTGGATATTTGCGTTTAGGTCTGCATATTTGCGGTTAGGTATACATATTTGCGGTTAGGTCTGCATATTTGCGGTTAGGTCTGCATATTTGCTGATTGGTCTGCATATTTGCGGTTAGGTCTGCATATTTACGGTTAGGTCTGCATATCTGCGGTTAGGTCTGCATGTTTGCGGTTTGGTCTGCATATTTGCGGTTAGGTCTGCATATTTGGGGTTAGGTCTGCATATTTGCGGAAAGGTCTGCAAATTTGCAGTTAGGTCTGCATATTTGCGGTTAGGTCTGCATATTTGCGGATAGGTCTGCAAATTTGCAGTTAGGTCTGCATATTTGCGGTTAGGTCTGCATATTTGCGGTTAGGTCTGCATATCTGCGGTTAGGTCTGCATATTTGCGGTTTGGTCTGCATACTTGCGGTTAGATCTGCATATTTGCGGTTAGGTCTGCATATTTGCGGATAGGTCTGCATATTTGCGGTTAGGTCTGCATATTTGCGGTTAGGTCTGCATATTTGAAGTGAGGTCTGCATATTTGCTGATTGGTCTAGATATTTGCGGTTAGGTCTGCATATGTGCGGTTAGGTCTGCATATTTGTGGTTAGGTCTGCATATTTGGGGTTAGGTCTGCATATTTGCGGATAGGTCTGCATATTTGCGGTTAGGTCTGCATATTTGCGGTTAGGTCTGGATATTTGCGTTTAGGTCTGCAAATTTGCGGTTAGGTCTGCATATTTGCGGTTAGGTCTGCATATCTGCGGTTAGGTCTGCATATTTGCGGTTTGGTCTGCATACTTGCGGTTAGATCTGCATATTTGCGGTTAGGTCTGCATATTTGCGGATAGGTCTGCATATTTGCGGTTAGGTCTGCATATTTGCGGTTAGGTCTGCATATTTGCGGTTAGGTCTGCATATTTGAAGTGAGGTCTGCATATTTGCTGATTGGTCTAGATATTTGCGGTTAGGTCTGCATATGTGCGGTTAGGTCTGCATATTTGCGGTTAGGTCTGCATATTTGCGGTTAGGTCTGCATATTTGCGGATAGGTCTGCATATTTGCGGTTAGGTCTGCATATTTGCGGTTAGGTCTGGATATTTGCGTTTAGGTCTGCATATTTGCGGTTAGGTCTGCATATTTGCGGTTAGGTCTGCATATTTGCGGTTAGGTCTGCATATTTGCTGATTGGTCTGCATATTTGCGGTTAGGTCTGCATATTTGCGGTTAGGTCTGCATATTTGCGGTTAGGTCTGCATATTTGCGGTTAGGTCTGCATATTTGCGGTTAGGTCTGCATATTTGCGGTTAGGTCTGCATATTTGCGGAAAGGTATGAATATTTGCGGTTAGGTCTGCATATTTGCGGTTAGGTCTGCATATTTGCGGTTAGGTCTGCATATTTACGGTTAGGTCTGCATATCTGCGGTTAGGTCTGCATGTTTGCGGTTTGGTCTGCATACTTGCGGTTAGGTCTGCATATTTGCGGTTAGGTCTGCATATTTGCGGATAGGTCTGCATATTTGCTTTTAGGTCTGCATATTTGCGGTTAGGTCTGCATATTTGCGGTTAGGTCTGCATATTTGATGATAGGTCTGCATATTTGCGGTTAGGTCTGCATATTTGCGGATAGGTCTGCATATTTGCGGTTAGGTCTGCATATTTGCGGTTAGGTCTGCATATTTGAAGTGAGGTCTGCATATTTGCTGATTGGTCTAGATATTTGCGGTTAGGTCTGCATATGTGCGGTTAGGTCTGCATATTTGCGGTTAGGTCTGCATATTTGCGGTTAGGTCTGCATATTTGCGGATAGGTCTGCATATTTGCGGTTAGGTCTGCATATTTGCGGTTAGGTCTGCATATTTGCGGTTAGGTCTGCATATTTGCGGTTAGGTCTGCATATTTGCGTATAGGTCTGCATATTTGCGGTTAGGTCTGCATATTTGATGATAGGTCTGCATATTTGCGGTTAGGTCTGCATATTTGCGGTGAGGTCTGCATATTTGCGGTTAGGTCTGCGTATTTGCGGTATGGTCTGCTTATTTGCGGTTAGGTCTGCATATTTGCGGTTAGGTCTGCATATTTGGGGTTAGGTCTGCATATTTGCGGAAAGGTCTGCAAATTTGCAGTTAGGTCTGCATATTTGCGGTTAGGTCTGCATATTTGCGGATAGGTCTGCATATTTGCGGTTAGGTCTGCATATTTGCGGTTAGGTCTGCATATTTGCGGTTAGGTCTGCATATTTGCGTATAGGTCTGCATATTTGCGGTTAGGTCTGCATATTTGATGATAGGTCTGCATATTTGCGGTTAGGTCTGCATATTTGCGGTTAGGTCTGCATATTTGCGGTTAGGTCTGCATATTTGAAGTGAGGTCTGCATATTTGCTGATTGGTCTAGATATTTGCGGTTAGGTCTGCATATGTGCGGTTAGGTCTGCATATTTGTGGTTAGGTCTGCATATTTGCGGTTAGGTCTGCATATTTGCGGATAGGTCTGCATATTTGCGGTTAGGTCTGCATATTTGCGGTTAGGTCTGGATATTTGCGTTTAGGTCTGCATATTTGCGGTTAGGTCTACATATTTGCGGTTAGGTCTGCATATTTGCGGTTAGGTCGGCATATTTGCTGATTGGTCTGCATATTTGCGGTTAGGTCTGCATATTTACGGTTAGGTCTGCATATCTGCGGTTAGGTCTGCATATTTGCGGTTTGGTCTGCATACTTGCGGTTAGGTCTGCATATTTGCGGTTAGGTCTGCATATTTGCGGATAGGTCTGCATATTTGCGGTTAGGTCTGCATATTTGCGGTTAGGTCTGCATATTTGAAGTGAGGTCTGCATATTTGCTGATTGGTCTAGATATTTGCGGTTAGGTCTGCATATGTGCGGTTAGGTCTGCATATTTGTGGTTAGGTCTGCATATTTGGGGTTAGGTCTGCATATTTGCGGATAGGTCTGCATATTTGCGGTTAGGTCTGCATATTTGCGGTTAGGTCTGCATATTTGCGGTTAGGTCTGCAAATTTGCGGTTAGGTCTGCATATTTGCGGTTAGGTCTGCATATCTGCGGTTAGGTCTGCATATTTGCGGTTTGGTCTGCATACTTGCGGTTAGGTCTGCATATTTGCGGTTAGGTCTGCATATTTGCGGATAGGTCTGCATATTTGCGGTTAGGTCTGCATATTTGTGGTTAGGTCTGCATATTTGCGGTTAGGTCTGCATATTTGAAGTGAGGTCTGCATATTTGCTGATTGGTCTAGATATTTGCGGTTAGGTCTGCATATGTGCGGTTAGGTCTGCATATTTGTGGTTAGGTCTGCATATTTGCGGTTAGGTCTGCATATTTGCGGATAGGTCTGCATATTTGCGGTTAGGTCTGCATATTTGCGGTTAGGTCTGCATATTTGCGTTTAGGTCTGCATATTTGCGGTTAGGTCTGCATATTTGCGGTTAGGTCTGCATATTTGCGGTTAGGTCTGCATATTTGCGGTTATGTCTGCATATTTGCGGAAAGGTATGAATATTTGCGGTTAGGTCTGCATATTTGCGGTTAGGTCTGCATATTTGCGGTTAGGTCTGCATATTTACGGTTAGGTCTGCATATTTGCGGTTAGGTCTGCATATTTGCGGTTAGGTCTGCATATTTGCGGTTAGGTCTGCATATTTGCTGATTGGTCTGCATATTTGCGGTTAGGTCTGCATATTTACGGTTAGGTCTGCATATCTGCGGTTAGGTCTGCATGTTTGCGGTTTGGTCTGCATATGTGCGGTTAGGTCTGCATATTTGTGGTTAGGTCTCCATATTTGCGGATAGGTCTGCATATTTGCGGTTAGGTCTGCATATTTGCGGTTAGGTCTGCATATTTGAAGTGAGGTCTGCATATTTGCTGATTGGTCTAGATATTTGCGGTTAGGTCTGCATATTTGCGGTTAGGTCTGCATATTTGCGGTTAGGTCTGGATATTTGCGGTTAGGTCTGCATATTTGCGGATAGGTCTGCATATTTGCGGTTAGGTCTGCATATCTGCGGTTAGGTCTGCATATTTGCGGTTAGGTCTGCATATTTGCGGATAGGTCTGCATATTTGCTTTTAGGTCTGCATATTTGCGGTTAGGTCTGCATATTTGCTTTTAGGTCTGCATATTTGATGATAGGTCAGCATATTTGCGGTTAGGTCTGCATATTTGCGGATAGGTCTGCATATTTGCGGTTAGGTCTGCATATTTGCGGTTAGGTCTGCATATTTGAAGTGAGGTCTGCATATTTGCTGATTGGTCTAGATATTTGCGGTTAGGTCTGCATATGTGCGGTTAGGTCTGCATATTTGTGGTTAGGTCTGCATATTTGCGGTTAGGTCTGCATATTTGCGGATAGGTCTGCATATTTGCGGTTAGGTCTGCATATTTGCGGTTAGGTCTGGATATTTGCGTTTAGGTCTGCATATTTGCGGTTAGGTCTGCGTATTTGCGTATAGGTCTGCATATTTGCGGTTAGGTCTGCATATTTGATGATAGGTCTGCATATTTGCGGTTAGGTCTGCATATTTGCGGAAAGGACTGCATATTTGCGGTTAGGTCTGCATATTTGCGGTTAGGTCTGCATATTTGCGGTTAGGTCTGCATATTTGCGGTTAGGTCTGCATATTTGCGGTTAGGTCTGCATATTTACGGTTAGGTCTGCATATTTGCTGATTGGTCTGCATATTTGCGGTTAGGTCTGCATATTTGCGTATAGGTCTGCATATTTGCGGTTAGGTCTGCATATTTGATGATAGGTCTGCATATTTGCGGTTAGGTCTGCATATTTGCGGTGAGGTCTGCATATTTGCGGTTAGGTCTGCGTATTTGCGGTATGGTCTGCTTATTTGCGGTTAGGTCGGCATATTTGCGGTTAGGTCTGCATATTTGGGGTTAGGTCTGCATATTTGCGGATAGGTCTGCAAATTTGCAGTTAGGTCTGCATATTTGCGGTTAGGTCTGCATATTTGCGGTTAGGTCTGCGTATTTGCGGTATGGTCTGCTTATTTGCGGTTAGGTCGGCATATTTGCGGTTAGGTCTGCATATTTGGGGTTAGGTCTGCATATTTGCGGTTAGGTCTGCATATTTGCGGTTAGGTCTGCATATTTGCGGTTAGGTCTGCATATTTGCGGTGAGGTCTGCATATTTGCGGTTAGGTCTGCATATCTGCGGTTAGGTCTGCATATTTGCGGTTTGGTCTGCATACTTGCGGTTAGATCTGCATATTTGCGGTTAGGTCTGCATATTTGCGGATAGGTCTGCATATTTGCGGTTAGGTCTGCATATTTGCGGTTAGGTCTGCATATTTGCGGTTAGGTCTGCATATTTGAAGTGAGGTCTGCATATTTGCTGATTGGTCTAGATATTTGCGGTTAGGACTGCATATGTGCGGTTAGGTCTGCATATTTGTGGTTAGGTCTGCATATTTGCGGTTAGGTCTGCATATTTGCGGATAGGTCTGCATACTTGCGGTTAGGTCTGCATATTTGCGGTTAGGTCTGCATATTTGCGGATAGGTCTGCATATTTGCTTTTAGGTCTGCATATTTGCGGTTAGGTCTGCCTATTTGCGGTTAGGTCTGCATATGTGCGGTTAGGTCTGCGTATTTGCGTATAGGTCTGCATATTTGCGGTTAGGTCTGCATATTTGATGATAGGTCTGCATATTTGCGGTTAGGTCTGCATATTTGCGGTTATGTCTGCATATTTGCGGAAAGGTATGAATATTTGCGGTTAGGTCTGCATATTTGCGGTTAGGTCTGCATATTTGCGGTTAGGTCTGCATATTTACGGTTAGGTCTGCATATCTGCGGTTAGGTCTGCATGTTTGCGGTTTGGTCTGCATACTTGCGGTTAGGTCTGCATATTTGCGGTTAGGTCTGCATATTTGCTTTTAGGTCTGCATATTTGCGGTTAGGTCTGCCTATTTGCGGTTAGGTCTGCATATGTGCGGTTAGGTCTGCGTATTTGCGTATAGGTCTGCATATTTGCGGTTAGGTCTGCATATTTGATGATAGGTCTGCATATTTGCGGTTAGGTCTGCATATTTGCGGTGAGGTCTGCATATTTGCGGTTAGGTCTGCGTATTTGCGGTATGGTCTGCTTATTTGCGGTTAGGTCTGCATATTTGCAGTTAGGTCTGCATATTTGAAGTGAGGTCTGCATATTTGCTGATTGGTCTAGATATTTGCGGTTAGGTCTGCATATGTGCGGTTAGGTCTGCATATTTGCGGTTAGGTCTGCATATCTGCGGTTAGGTCTGCATATTTGCGGTTTGGTCTGCATACTTGCGGTTAGATCTGCATATTTGCGGTTAGGTCTGCATATTTGCGGATAGGTCTGCATATTTGCGGTTAGGTCTGCATATTTGCGGTTAGGTCTGCATATTTGAAGTGAGGTCTGCATATTTGCTGATTGGTCTAGATATTTGCGGTTAGGTCTGCATATGTGCGGTTAGGTCTGCATATTTGTGGTTAGGTCTGCATATTTGCGGTTAGGTCTGCATATTTGCGGATAGGTCTGCATATTTGCGGTTAGGTCTGCATATTTGCGGTTAGGTCTGGATATTTGCGTTTAGGTCTGCATATTTGCGGTTAGGTCTGCATATTTACGGTTAGGTCTGCATATTTGCGGTTAGGTCTGCATATTTGCTGATTGGTCTGCATATTTGCGGTTAGGTCTGCATATTTGCGGTTAGGTCTGCATATTTGCGGAAAGGTCTGCATATTTGCGTATAGGTCTGCATATTTGCGGTTAGGTCTGCATATTTGATGATAGGTCAGCATATTTGCGGTTAGGTCTGCATATGTGCGGTTAGGTCTGCATATGTGCGGTTAGGTCTGCATATTTGTGGTTAGGTCTGCATATTTGCGGTTAGGTCTGCGTATTTGCGGTATGGTCTGCTTATTTGCGGTTAGGTCTGCATATTTGCGGTTAGGTCTGCATATTTGGGGTTAGGTCTGCATATTTGCGGATAGGTCTGCAAATTTGCAGTTAGGTCTGCATATTTGCGGTTAGGTCTGCATATTTGCGGTTAGGTCTGCATATTTGCGTATAGGTCTGCATATTTGCGGTTAGGTCTGCATATTTGATGATAGGTCAGCATATTTGCGGTTAGGTCTGCATATGTGCGGTTAGGTCTGCATATGTGCGGTTAGGTCTGCATATTTGCGGTTAGGTCTGCATATTTGCGGTTAGGTCTGCATATTTGCGGTTAGGTCTGCATATTTGCGGTTAGGTCTGCATATTTGCGTATACGTCTGCATATTTGCGGTTAGGTCTGCATATTTGATGATAGGTCTGCATATTTGCGGTTAGGTCTGCATATTTGCGGTTAGGTCTGCATATTTGCGGTTAGGTCTGCATATTTGCGGAAAGGTCTGCATATTTGCGGTTAGGTCTGCATATTTGCGGATAGGTCTGCATATTTGCTTTTAGGTCTGCATATTTGCGGTTAGGTCTGCCTATTTGCGGTTAGGTCTGCATATGTGCGGTTAGGTCTGCGTATTTGCGTATAGGTCTGCATATTTGCGGTTAGGTCTGCATATTTGATGATAGGTCTGCATATTTGCGGTTAGGTCTGCATATTTGCGGTGAGGTCTGCATATTTGCGGTTAGGTCTGCGTATTTGCGGTATGGTCTGCTTATTTGCGGTTAGGTCTGCATATTTGCAGTTAGGTCTGCATATTTGAAGTGAGGTCTGCATATTTGCTGATTGGTCTAGATATTTGCGGTTAGGTCTGCATATGTGCGGTTAGGTCTGCATATTTGTGGTTAGGTCTGCATATTTGCGGTTAGGTCTGCATATTTGCGGTTAGGTCTGCATATTTGCGGTTAGGTCTGCATATTTGCTGTTAGGTCTGCATATTTGCGGTTAGGTCTGAATATTTGCGGCCAGGTCTGCAAATTTGCGGTTAGGTCTGCATATTTGCTTTTAGGTCTGCATATTTGCGGTTAGGTCTGCCTATTTGCGGTTAGGTCTGCATATGTGCGGTTAGGTCTGCGTATTTGCGTATAGGTCTGCATATTTGCGGAAAGGTCTGCATATTTGCGGTTAGGTCTGCATATTTGCGGTTAGGTCTGCATGTTTGCGGAAAGGTATGAATATTTGCGGTTAGGTCTGCATATTTGCGGTTAGGTCTGCATATTTGCGGAAAGGTCTGCATATTTGCGGTTAGGTATGCATATTTGCGGTTAGGTCTGCATATTTGCGGTTAGGTCTGCATATTTGCTGATTGGTCTGCATATTTGCGGTTAGGTCTGCATATTTGCGGAAAGGTCTGCATATTTGCGGTTAGGTCTGCATATTTGCGGTTAGGTCTGCATATTTGCGGATAGGTCTGCATATTTGCGGTTAGGTCTGCATATTTGCGGTTAGGTCTGCATATTTGAAGTGAGGTCTGCATATTTGCTGATTGGTCTAGATATTTGCGGTTAGGTCTGCATATGTGCGGTTAGGTCTGCATATTTGTGGTTAGGTCTGCATATTTGCGGTTAGGTCTGCATATTTGCGGATAGGTCTGCATATTAGCGGTTAGGTCTGCATATTTGCGGTTAGGTCTGGATATTTGCGTTTAGGTCTGCATATTTGCGGTTAGGTCTGCGTATTTGCGTATAGGTCTGCATATTTGCGGTTAGGTCTGCATATTTGATGATAGGTCTGCATATTTGCGGTTAGGTCTGCATATTTGCGGTGAGGTCTGCATATTTGCGGTTAGGTCTGCGTATTTGCGGTTAGGTCTGCGTATTTGCGGTATGGTCTGCTTATTTGCGGTTAGGTCTGCATATTTGCGGTTAGGTCTGCATATTTGGGGTTAGGTCTGCATATTTGCGGAAAGGTCTGCAAATTTGCAGTTAGGTCTGCATATTTGCGGTTAGGTCTGCATATTTGCGGATAGGTCTGCAAATTTGCAGTTAGGTCTGCATATTTGCGGTTAGGTCTGCATATTTGCGGTTAGGTCTGCATATCTGCGGTTAGGTCTGCATATTTGCGGTTTGGTCTGCATACTTGCGGTTAGATCTGCATATTTGCGGTTAGGTCTGCATATTTGCGGATAGGTCTGCATATTTGCGGTTAGGTCTGCATATTTGCGGTTAGGTCTGCATATTTGAAGTGAGGTCTGCATATTTGCTGATTGGTCTAGATATTTGCGGTTAGGTCTGCATATGTGCGGTTAGGTCTGCATATTTGTGGTTAGGTCTGCATATTTGGGGTTAGGTCTGCATATTTGCGGATAGGTCTGCATATTTGCGGTTAGGTCTGCATATTTGCGGTTAGGTCTGGATATTTGCGTTTAGGTCTGCAAATTTGCGGTTAGGTCTGCATATTTGCGGTTAGGTCTGCATATCTGCGGTTAGGTCTGCATATTTGCGGTTAGGTCTGCATATTTGAAGTGAGGTCTGCATATTTGCTGATTGGTCTAGATATTTGCGGTTAGGTCTGCATATGTGCGGTTAGGTCTGCATATTTGTGGTTAGGTCTGCATATTTGGGGTTAGGTCTGCATATTTGCGGATAGGTCTGCATATTTGCGGTTAGGTCTGCATATTTGCGGTTAGGTCTGGATATTTGCGTTTAGGTCTGCAAATTTGCGGTTAGGTCTGCATATTTGCGGTTAGGTCTGCATATCTGCGGTTAGGTCTGCATATTTGCGGTTTGGTCTGCATACTTGCGGTTAGATCTGCATATTTGCGGTTATGTCTGCATATTTGCGGATAGGTCTGCATATTTGCGGTTAGGTCTGCATATTTGCGGTTAGGTCTGCATATTTGCGGTTAGGTCTGCATATTTGAAGTGAGGTCTGCATATTTGCTGATTGGTCTAGATATTTGCGGTTAGGTCTGCATATGTGCGGTTAGGTCTGCATATTTGTGGTTAGGTCTGCATATTTGCGGTTAGGTCTGCATATTTGCGGATAGGTCTGCATATTTGCGGTTAGGTCTGCATATTTGCGGTTAGGTCTGCATATTTGCGTTTAGGTCTGCATATTTGCGGTTAGGTCTGCATATTTGCGGTTAGGTCTGCATATTTGCGGTTAGGTCTGCATATTTGCTGATTGGTCTGCATATTTGCGGTTAGGTCTGCATATTTGCGGTTAGGTCTGCATATTTGCGGTTAGGTCTGCATATTTGCGGAAAGGTCTGCATATTTGCGGTTAGGTCTGCATATTTGCGGTTAGGTCTGCATATTTGCGGAAAGGTATGAATATTTGCGGTTAGGTCTGCATATTTGCGGTTAGGTCTGCATATTTGCGGTTAGGTCTGCATATTTACGGTTAGGTCTGCATATCTGCGGTTAGGTCTGCATGTTTGCGGTTTGGTCTGCATACTTGCGGTTAGGTCTGCATATTTGCGGTTAGGTCTGCATATTTGCGGATAGGTCTGCATATTTGCTTTTAGGTCTGCATATTTGCGGTTAGGTCTGCATATTTGCGGTTAGGTCTGCATATTTGATGATAGGTCTGCATATTTGCGGTTAGGTCTGCATATTTGCGGTTAGGTCTGCATATTTGCGGTTAGGTCTGCATATTTGCGGTTAGGTCTGCATATTTGAAGTGAGGTCTGCATATTTGCTGATTGGTCTAGATATTTGCGGTTAGGTCTGCATATGTGCGGTTAGGTCTGCATATTTGTGGTTAGGTCTGCATATTTGCGGTTAGGTCTGCATATTTGCGGATAGGTCTGCATATTTGCGGTTAGGTCTGCATATTTGCGGTTAGGTCTGCATATTTGCGGTTAGGTCTGCATATTTGCGGTTAGGTCTGCATATTTGCGTATAGGTCTGCATATTTGCGGTTAGGTCTGCATATTTGATGATAGGTCTGCATATTTGCGGTTAGGTCTGCATATTTGCGGTGAGGTCTGCATATTTGCGGTTAGGTCTGCGTATTTGCGGTATGGTCTGCTTATTTGCGGTTAGGTCTGCATATTTGCGGTTAGGTCTGCATATTTGGGGTTAGGTCTGCATATTTGCGGATAGGTCTGCAAATTTGCAGTTAGGTCTGCATATTTGCGGTTAGGTCTGCATATTTGCGGATAGGTCTGCAAATTTGCAGTTAGGTCTGCATATTTGCGGTTAGGTCTGCATATTTGCGGTTAGGTCTGCATATTTGCGTATAGGTCTGCATATTTGCGGTTAGGTCTGCATATTTGATGATAGGTCTGCATATTTGCGGTTAGGTCTGCATATTTGCGGTTAGGTCTGCATATTTGCGGTTAGGTCTGCATATTTGAAGTGAGGTCTGCATATTTGCTGATTGGTCTAGATATTTGCGGTTAGGTCTGCATATGTGCGGTTAGGTCTGCATATTTGTGGTTAGGTCTGCATATTTGCGGTTAGGTCTGCATATTTGCGGATAGGTCTGCATATTTGCGGTTAGGTCTGCATATTTGCGGTTAGGTCTGGATATTTGCGTTTAGGTCTGCATATTTGCGGTTAGGTCTACATATTTGCGGTTAGGTCTGCATATTTGCGGTTAGGTCTGCATATTTGCTGATTGGTCTGCATATTTGCGGTTAGGTCTGCATATTTACGGTTAGGTCTGCATATCTGCGGTTAGGTCTGCATATTTGCGGTTTGGTCTGCATACTTGCGGTTAGGTCTGCATATTTGCGGTTAGGTCTGCATATTTGCGGATAGGTCTGCATATTTGCGGTTAGGTCTGCATATTTGCGGTTAGGTCTGCATATTTGAAGTGAGGTCTGCATATTTGCTGATTGGTCTAGATATTTGCGGTTAGGTCTGCATATGTGCGGTTAGGTCTGGATATTTGTGGTTAGGTCTGCATATTTGGGGTTAGGTCTGCATATTTGCGGATAGGTCTGCATATTTGCGGTTAGGTCTGCATATTTGCGGTTAGGTCTGGATATTTGCGTTTAGGTCTGCAAATTTGCGGTTAGGTCTGCATATTTGCGGTTAGGTCTGCATATCTGCGGTTAGGTCTGCATATTTGCGGTTTGGTCTGCATACTTGCGGTTAGATCTGCATATTTGCGGTTAGGTCTGCATATTTGCGGATAGGTCTGCATATTTGCGGTTAGGTCTGCATATTTGTGGTTAGGTCTGCATATTTGCGGTTAGGTCTGCATATTTGAAGTGAGGTCTGCATATTTGCTGATTGGTCTAGATATTTGCGGTTAGGTCTGCATATGTGCGGTTAGGTCTGCATATTTGTGGTTAGGTCTGCATATTTGCGGTTAGGTCTGCATATTTGCGGATAGGTCTGCATATTTGCGGTTAGGTCTGCATATTTGCGGTTAGGTCTGGATATTTGCGTTTAGGTCTGCATATTTGCGGTTAGGTCTGCATATTTGCGGTTAGGTCTGCATATTTGCGGTTAGGTCTGCATATTTGCGGTTATGTCTGCATATTTGCGGAAAGGTATGAATATTTGCGGTTAGGTCTGCATATTTGCGGTTAGGTCTGCATATTTGCGGTTAGGTCTGCATATTTACGGTTAGGTCTGCATATCTGCGGTTAGGTCTACATATTTGCGGTATGGTCTGCTTATTTGCGGTTAGGTCTGCATATTTGCGGTTAGGTCTGCATATTTGGGGTTAGGTCTGCATATTTGCGGAAAGGTCTGCAAATTTGCAGTTAGGTCTGCATATTTGCGGTTAGGTCTGCATATTTGCGGATAGGTCTGCAAATTTGCAGTTAGGTCTGCATATTTGCGGTTAGGTCTGCATATTTGCGGTTAGGTCTGCATATTTGCGTATAGGTCTGCATATTTGCGGTTAGGTCTGCATATTTGATGATAGGTCTGCATATTTGCGGTTAGGTCTGCATATTTGCGGTTAGGTCTGCATATTTGCGGTTAGGTCTGCATATTTGAAGTGAGGTCTGCATATTTGCTGATTGGTCTAGATATTTGCGGTTAGGTCTGCATATGTGCGGTTAGGTCTGCATATTTGTGGTTAGGTCTCCATATTTGCGGTTAGGTCTGCATATTTGCGGATAGGTCTGCATATTTGCGGTTAGGTCTGCATATTTGCGGTTAGGTCTGGATATTTGCGTTTAGGTCTGCATATTTGCGGTTAGGTCTGCATATTTGCGGTTAGGTCTGCATATTTGCGGTTAGGTCTGCATATTTGCTGATTGGTCTGCATATTTGCGGTTAGGTCTGCATATTTACGGTTAGGTCTGCATATCTGCGGTTAGGTCTGCATATTTGCGGTTTGGTCTGCATACTTGCGGTTAGGTCTGCATATTTGCGGTTAGGTCTGCATATTTGCGGATAGGTCTGCATATTTGCGGTTAGGTCTGCATATTTGCGGTTAGGTCTGCATATTTGAAGTGAGGTCTGCATATTTGCTGATTGGTCTAGATATTTGCGGTTAGGTCTGCATATGTGCGGTTAGGTCTGCATATTTGCGGTTAGGTCTGCATATTTGGGGTTAGGTCTGCATATTTGCGGATAGGTCTGCATATTTGCGGTTAGGTCTGCATATTTGCGGTTAGGTCTGCATATTTGCGTTTAGGTCTGCAAATTTGCGGTTAGGTCTGCATATTTGCGGTTAGGTCTGCATATCTGCGGTTAGGTCTGCATATTTGCGGTTTGGTCTGCATACTTGCGGTTAGATCTGCATATTTGCGGTTAGGTCTGCATATTTGCGGATAGGTCTGCATATTTGCGGTTAGGTCTGCATATTTGTGGTTAGGTCTGCATATTTGCGGTTAGGTCTGCATATTTGAAGTGAGGTCTGCATATTTGCTGATTGGTCTAGATATTTGCGGTTAGGTCTGCATATGTGCGGTTAGGTCTGCATATTTGTGGTTAGGTCTGCATATTTGCGGTTAGGTCTGCATATTTGCGGATAGGTCTGCATATTTGCGGTTAGGTCTGCATATTTGCGGTTAGGTCTGGATATTTGCGTTTAGGTCTGCATATTTGCGGTTAGGTCTGCATATTTGCGGTTAGGTCTGCATATTTGCGGTTAGGTCTGCATATTTGCGGTTATGTCTGCATATTTGCGGAAAGGTATGAATATTTGCGGTTAGGTCTGCATATTTGCGGTTAGGTCTGCATATTTGCGGTTAGGTCTGCATATTTACGGTTAGGTCTGCATATTTGCGGTTAGGTCTGCATATTTGCGGTTAGGTCTGCATATTTGCGGTTAGGTCTGCATATTTGCTGATTGGTCTGCATATTTGCGGTTAGGTCTGCATATTTACGGTTAGGTCTGCATATCTGCGGTTAGGTCTGCATGTTTGCGGTTTGGTCTGCATATGTGCGGTTAGGTCTGCATATTTGTGGTTAGGTCTCCATATTTGCGGTTAGGTCTGCATATTTGCGGAAAGGACTGCATATTTGCGGTTAGGTCTGCATATTTGCGGTTAGGTCTGCATATTTGCGGTTAGGTCTGCATATTTGCGGTTAGGTCTGCATATTTGCGGTTAGGTCTGCATATTTACGGTTAGGTCTGCATATTTGCTGATTGGTCTGCATATTTGCGGTTAGGTCTGCATATTTGCGTATAGGTCTGCATATTTGCGGTTAGGTCTGCATATTTGATGATAGGTCTGCATATTTGCGGTTAGGTCTGCATATTTGCGGTGAGGTCTGCATATTTGCGGTTAGGTCTGCGTATTTGCGGTATGGTCTGCTTATTTGCGGTTAGGTCGGCATATTTGCGGTTAGGTCTGCATATTTGGGGTTAGGTCTGCATATTTGCGGATAGGTCTGCAAATTTGCAGTTAGGTCTGCATATTTGCGGTTAGGTCTGCATATTTGCGGTTAGGTCTGCGTATTTGCGGTATGGTCTGCTTATTTGCGGTTAGGTCGGCATATTTGCGGTTAGGTCTGCATATTTGGGGTTAGGTCTGCATATTTGCGGACAGGTCTGCAAATTTGCAGTTAGGTCTGCATATTTGCGGTTAGGTCTGCATATTTGCGGTTAGGTCTGCATATTTGCGGTGAGGTCTGCATATTTGCGGTTAGGTCTGCATATCTGCGGTTAGGTCTGCATATTTGCGGTTTGGTCTGCATACTTGCGGTTAGATCTGCATATTTGCGGTTAGGTCTGCATATTTGCGGATAGGTCTGTATATTTGCGGTTAGGTCTGCATATTTGCGGTTAGGTCTGCATATTTGCGGTTAGGTCTGCATATTTGAAGTGAGGTCTGCATATTTGCTGATTGGTCTAGATATTTGCGGTTAGGACTGCATATGTGCGGTTAGGTCTGCATATTTGTGGTTAGGTCTGCATATTTGCGGTTAGGTCTGCATATTTGCGGTTAGGTCTGCATATGTGCGGTTAGGTCTGCATATTTGCGGTTAGGTCTGCATATCTGCGGTTAGGTCTGCATATTTGCGGTTTGGTCTGCATACTTGCGGTTAGATCTGCATATTTGCGGTTAGGTCTGCATATTTGCGGATAGGTCTGCATATTTGCGGTTAGGTCTGCATATTTGCGGTTAGGTCTGCATATTTGAAGTGAGGTCTGCATATTTGCTGATTGTTCTAGATATTTGCGGTTAGGTCTGCATATGTGCGGTTAGGTCTGCATATTTGTGGTTAGGTCTGCATATTTGCGGTTAGGTCTGCATATTTGCGGATAGGTCTGCATATTTGCGGTTAGGTCTGCATATTTGCGGTTAGGTCTGGATATTTGCGTTTAGGTCTGCATATTTGCGGTTAGGTCTGCATATTTACGGTTAGGTCTGCATATTTGCGGTTAGGTCTGCATATTTGCTGATTGGTCTGCATATTTGCGGTTAGGTCTGCATATTTGCGGTTAGGTCTGCATATTTGCGGAAAGGTCTGCATATTTGCGTATAGGTCTGCATATTTGCGGTTAGGTCTGCATATTTGATGATAGGTCAGCATATTTGCGGTTAGGTCTGCATATGTGCGGTTAGGTCTGCATATGTGCGGTTAGGTCTGCATATTTGCGGTTAGGTCTGCATATTTGCGGTTAGGTCTGCGTATTTGCGGTATGGTCTGCTTATTTGCGGTTAGGTCTGCATATTTGCGGTTAGGTCTGCATATTTGGGGTTAGGTCTGCATATTTGCGGATAGGTCTGCAAATTTGCAGTTAGGTCTGCATATTTGCGGTTAGGTCTGCATATTTGCGGTTAGGTCTGCATATTTGCGTATAGGTCTGCATATTTGCGGTTAGGTCTGCATATTTACGGTTAGGTCTGCATATTTGCTGATTGGTCTGCATATTTGCGGTTAGGTCTGCATATTTGATGATAGGTCTGCATATTTTCGGTTAGGTCTGCATATTTGCGGTGAGGTCTGCATATTTGCGGTTAGGTCTGCGTATTTGCGGTATGGTCTGCTTATTTGCGATTAGGTCGGCATATTTGCGGTTAGGTCTGCATATTTGGGGTTAGGTCTGCATATTTGCGGATAGGTCTGCAAATTTGCAGTTAGGTCTGCATATTTGCGGTTATGTCTGCATATTTGCGGTTAGGTCTGCATATTTGCGGTGAGATCTGCATATTTGCGGTTAGGTCTGCATATCTGCGGTTAGGTCTGCATATTTGCGGTTTGGTCTGCATACTTGCGGTTAGATCTGCATATTTGCGGTTAGGTCTGCATATTTGCGGATAGGTCTGCATATTTGCGGTTAGGTCTGCATATTTGCGGTTAGGTCTGCATATTTGCGGTTAGGTCTGCATATTTGAAGTGAGGTCTGCATATTTGCTGATTGGTCTAGATATTTGCGGTTAGGTCTGCATATGTGCGGTTAGGTCTGCATATTTGTGGTTAGGTCTGCATATTTGCGGTTAGGTCTGCATATTTGCGGATAGGTCTGCATATTTGCGGTTAGGTCTGCATATTTGCGGTTAGGTCTGGATATTTGCGTTTAGGTCTGCATATTTGCGGTTAGGTCTGCATATTTGCGATTAGGTCTGCATATTTGCGGTTAGGTCTGCATATTTGCTGATTGGTCTGCATATTTGCGGTTAGGTCTGCATATTTGCGGTTAGGTCTGCATATTTGCGGTTAGGTCTGCATATGTGCGGTTAGGTCTGCATATTTGCGTATAGGTCTGCATATTTGCGGTTAGGTCTGCATATTTGATGATAGGTCAGCATATTTGCGGTTAGGTCTGCATATGTGCGGTTAGGTCTGGATATTTGCGGTTAGGTCTGCATATTTGCGGTTAGGTCTGCATATTTGCGGTTAGGTCTGCATATTTGATGATAGGTCTGCATATTTTCGGTTAGGTCTGCATATTTGCGGTGAGGTCTGCATATTTGCGGTTAGGTCTGCATATTTGCTGTTAGGTCTGCATATTTGTTGATTGGTCTGCATATTTGCGGTTAGGTCTGCATATTTGCGGTTAGGAATGCATATGTGCGGTTAAGTCGCATATTTGCGGTTAGGTCTGCATATTTGCGGTTAGGTCTGCATATTTGCGGTTAGGTCTGCATATTTGCGGTTAGGTCTGCATATTTGCGGTGAGGTCTGCATATTTGCGGTTAGATCTGCTTATTTGCTGTTAGGTCTGCATATTTGCTGTTAGGTCTGCATATTTGCGGTTAGGTCTGCATATTTGCGGTTGGGTCTGCATATTTACGGTTAGGCCTGCATATTTGCGGTTGGGTCTGCATATTTGCGGTTAGGTCTGCATATTTGCGGTGAGGTCTGCATATTTGCGGTTAGGTCTGGATATTTGCGGTTAGGTCTGGATATTTGCGGTTAGGTCTGCATATTTGCGGTTAGGTCTGCATATTTGCGGTTAGGTCTGCATATTTGCGGTTAGGTCTGCATATTTGATGATAGGTCTGCATATTTGCGGTTAGGTCTGCATATTTGCGGTGAGGTCTGCATATTTCCGGTTAGGTCTGGATATTTGCGGTTAGGTCTGCATATTTGCGGTTAGATCTGCTTATTTGCTGTTAGGTCTGCATATTTGCTGTTAGGTCTGCATATTTGCGGTTAGGTCTGGATATTTGCGGTTAGGTCTGTATATTTGCGGTTAGGTCTGCGTATTTGCGTATAGGTCTGCATATTTGCGGTTAGGTCTGCATATTTGATGATAGGTCTGCATATTTGCGGTTAGGTCTGCATATTTGCGGTGAGGTCTGCATATTTGCGGTTAGGTCTGCGTATTTGCGGTATGGTCTGCTTATTTGCGGTTAGGTCTGCATATTTGCGGTTAGGTCTGCATATTTGCGGTTAGGTCTGCATATTTGCGGTTTGGTCTGCATATTTGCGGTTAGGTCTGCATATTTGCGGATAGGTCTGCATATTTGCTTTTAGGTCTGCATATTTGCGGTTAGGTCTGCCTATTTGCGGTTAGGTCTGCATATGTGCGGTTAGGTCTGCGTATTTGCGTATAGGTCTGCATATTTGCGGTTAGGTCTGCATATTTGATGATAGGTCTGCATATTTGCGGTTAGGTCTGCATATTTGCGGTGAGGTCTGCATATTTGCGGTTAGGTCTGCGTATTTGCGGTATGGTCTGCTTATTTGCGGTTAGGTCTGCATATTTGCAGTTAGGTCTGCATATTTGAAGTGAGGTCTGCATATTTGCTGATTGGTCTAGATATTTGCGGTTAGGTCTGCATATGTGCGGTTAGGTCTGCATATTTGTGGTTAGGTCTCCATATTTGCGGTTAGGTCTGCATATTTGCGGATAGGTCTGCATATTTGCGGTTAGGTCTGCATATTTGCGGTTTGGTCTGCATATTTACGGTTAGGTCTGCATATCTGCGGTTAGGTCTGCATGTTTGCGGTTTGGTCTGCATACTTGCGGTTAGGTCTGCATATTCGCGGTTAGGTCTGCATATTTGCGGATAGGTCTGCATATTTGCTTTTAGGTCTGCATATTTGCGGTTAGGTCTGCCTATTTGCGGTTAGGTCTGCATATTTGCGGTTAGGTCTGCATATTTGATGATAGGTCTGCATATTTGCGGTTAGGTCTGCATATTTGCGGTGAGGTCTGCATATTTGCGGATAGGTCTGCAAATTTGCAGTTAGGTCTGCATATTTGCGGTTAGGTCTGCATATTTGCGGTTAGGTCTGCATATTTGCGTATAGGTCTGCATATTTGCGGTTAGGTCTGCATATTTGATGATAGGTCAGCATATTTGCGGTTAGGTCTGCATATGTGCGGTTAGGTCTGCAATTTTTGCGGTTAGGTCTGCATATTTGCGGTTAGGTCTGCATATTTGCGGTTAGGTCTGCATATTTGCTGATTGGTCTGCATATTTGCGGTTAGGTCTGCATATTTGCGGAAAGGTCTGCATATTTGCTGTTAGGTCTGCTTATTTGCGGTTAGGTCTGCATATTTGCGGTTAGGTCTGCATATTTGCGGTTAGGTCTGCATATTTGCGGTTAGGTCTGCATATTTACGGTTAGGTCTGCATATTTGCTGATTGGTCTGCATATTTGCGGTTAGGTCTGCATATTTGCGTATAGGTCTGCATATTTGCGGTTAGGTCTGCATATTTGATGATAGGTCTGCATATTTTCGGTTAGGTCTGCATATTTGCGGTGAGGTCTGCATATTTGCGGTTAGGTCTGCGTATTTGCGGTATGGTCTGCTTATTTGCGGTTAGGTCGGCATATTTGCGGTTAGGTCTGCATATTTGGGGTTAGGTCTGCATATTTGCGGATAGGTCTGCAAATTTGCAGTTAGGTCTGCATATTTGCGGTTAGGTCTGCATATTTGCGGTTAGGTCTGCATATTTGCGGTTAGGTCTGCATATTTGCGGTTAGGTCTGCATATCTGCGGTTAGGTCTGCATATTTGCGGTTTGGTCTGCATACTTGCTGTTAGATCTGCATATTTGCGGTTAGGTCTGCATATTGCGGATAGGTCTGCATATTTGCGGTTAGGTCTGCATATTTGCGGTTAGGTCTGCATATTTGCGGTTAGGTCTGCATATTTGATGATTGGTCTAGATATTTGCGGTTAGGTCTGCATATGTGCGGTTAGGTCTGCATATTTGTGGTTAGGTCTGCATATTTGCGGTTAGGTCTGCATATTTGCGGATAGGTCTGCATATTTGCGGTTAGGTCTGCATATTTGCGGTTAGGTCTGGATATTTGCGTTTAGGTCTGCATATTTGCGGTTAGGTCTGCATATTTGCGGTTAGGTCTGCATATTTGCGGTTAGGTCTGCATATTTGCGGTTAGGTCTGCATATTTGCTGATTGGTCTGCATATTTGCGGTTAGGTCTGCATATTTGCGGTTAGGTCTGCATATTTGCGGTTAGGTCTGCATATGTGCGGTTAGGTCTGCGTATTTGCGTATAGGTCTGCATATTTGCGGTTAGGTCTGCATATTTGATGATAGGTCTGCATATTTGCGGTTAGGTCTGCATATGTGCGGTTAGGTCTGGATATTTGCGGTTAGGTCTGCATATTTGCGGTTAGGTCTGCATATTTGCGGTTAGGTCTGCATATTTGCGGTTAGGTCTGCATATTTGCGGTGAGGTCTGCATATTTGCGGTTAGGTCTGCGTATTTGCGGTATGGTCTGCTTATTTGCGGTTAGGTCGGCATATTTGCGGTTAGGTCTGCATATTTGGGGTTAGGTCTGCAAATTTGCAGTTAGGTCTGCATATTTGCGGTTAGGTCTGCATATTTGCGGTTAGGTCTTCATATTTGCGGTGAGGTCTGCATATTTGCGGTTAGGTCTGCATATCTGCGGTTAGGTCTGCATATTTGCGGTTTGGTCTGCATACTTGCGGTTAGATCTGCATATTTGCGGTTAGGTCTGCATATTTGCGGATAGGTCTGCATATTTGCGGTTAGGTCTGCATATTTGCGGTTAGGTCTGCATATTTGAAGTGAGGTCTGCATATTTGCTGATTGGTCTAGATATTTGCGGTTAGGTCTGCATATTTGCTGATTGGTCTAGATATTTGCGGTTAGGTCTGCATATGTGCGGTTAGGTCTGCATATTTGCGGTTAGGTCTGCATATTTGCGGTTAGGTCTGCATATTTGCGGATAGGTCTGCATATTTGCGGTTAGGTCTGCATATTTGCGGTTAGGTCTGGATATTTGCGTTTAGGTCTGCATATTTACGGTTAGGTCTGCATATCTGCGGTTAGGTCTGCATGTTTGCGGTTTGGTCTGCATACTTGCGGTTAGGTCTGCATGTTTGCGGTTTGGTCTGCATACTTGCGGTTAGGTCTGCATATTTGCGGTTAGGTCTGCATATTTGCGGATAGGTCTGCATATTTGCTTTTAGGTCTGCATATTTGCGGTTAGGTCTGCCTATTTGCGGTTAGGTCTGCATATGTGCGGTTAGGTCTGCGTATTTGCGTATAGGTCTGCATATTTGCGGTTAGGTCTGCATATTTGCGGTTAGGTCTGCATATTTGCGGTGAGGTCTGCATATTTGCGGTTAGGTCTGCGTATTTGCGGTATGGTCTGCTTATTTGCGGTTAGGTCTGCATATTTGCGGTTAGGTCTGCATATTTGCGGTTAGGTCTGCATATTTGCGGTTTGGTCTGCATACTTGCGGTTAGGTCTGCATATTTGCGGTTAGGTCTGCATATTTGCGATAGGTCTGCATATTTGCTTTTAGGTCTGCATATTTGCGGTTAGGTCTGCCTATTTGCGGTTAGGTCTGCATATGTGCGGTTAGGTCTGCGTATTTGCGTATAGGTCTGCATATTTGCGGTTAGGTCTGCATATTTGCGGTTAGGTCTGCATATTTGCGGTGAGGTCTGCATATTTGCGGTTAGGTCTGCGTATTTGCGGTATGGTCTGCTTATTTGCGGTTAGGTCTGCATATTTGCGGTTAGGTCTGCATATTTGAAGTGAGGTCTGCATATTTGCTGATTGGTCTAGATATTTGCGGTTAGGTCTGCATATTTGCGGTTTGGTCTGCATATTTACGGTTAGGTCTGCATATCTGCGGTTAGGTCTGCATGTTTGCGGTTTGGTCTGCATACTTGCGGTTAGGTCTGCATATTTGCGGTTAGGTCTGCATATTTGCGGATAGGTCTGCATATTTGCTTTTAGGTCTGCATATTTGCGGTTAGGTCTGCCTATTTGCGGTTAGGTCTGCATATGTGCGGTTAGGTCTGCGTATTTGCGTATAGGTCTGCATATTTGCGGTTAGGTCTGCATATTTGATGATAGGTCTGCATATTTGCGGTTAGGTCTGCATATTTGCGGTGAGGTCTGCATATTTGCGGTTAGGTCTGCGTATTTGCGGTATGGTCTGCTTATTTGCGGTTAGGTCTGCATATTTGCGGTTAGGTCTGCATATTTGGGGTTAGGTCTGCATATTTGCGGATAGGTCTGCAAATTTGCAGTTAGGTCTGCATATTTGCGGTTAGGTCTGCATATTTGCGGTTAGGTCTGCATATTTGCGGTTAGGTCTGCATATTTGCGGTTAGGTCTGCATATTTGATGATAGGTCAGCATATTTGCGGTTAGGTCTGCATATGTGCGGTTAGGTCTGCAATTTTTGCGGTTAGGTCTGCATATTTGCGGTTAGGTCTGCATATTTGCGGTTAGGTCTGCATATTTGCTGATTGGTCAGCATATTTGCGGTTAGGTCTGCATATG
>CAKAJI010000119.1:24832-74994 GCA_916610255.1 Lasioglossum lativentre | reverse complement strand
ATACCTAACCGCAAATATGAAGACCTTTCATCAAATATGCAGACCTAACCGCAAATATGCAGACCTATACGCAAATATGCAGACCTAACAGCACATATGCAGACCTAACCGCAAATATACAGACCAATCAGCAAATATGCAGACCTAACTTCAAATATGCAGACCTAACCGCAAATATGCAGACCTAACCGCAAATATGGAAACCTAACCGCAAATATGCAAACCTCACCGCAAATATGCAGACCTAACCGAAAATATGCAGACCTATACGCAAATATGCAGAAATAACCACAAATATGAAGACCTAACGGCAAATATGCAAACCAAACAGCAAATATGCAGACCTAACCGCAAATATGCAGACCTAACCGCAAACATGCAGACCTAACCGCAAATATGCAGACCTAACCGCACATATGCAAACCTAACCGCAAATATGCAGACCTATACGCATATATGCAGACCTAACCGCAAATATAAAGACCAAACCGCAAATATCCAGACCTAACCGCAAATATGCGGACCTCACGGCAATTATGCAGACCGAACCGCAAATATGCAGACCTATCATCAAATATGCAGACCTATCATCAAATATGCAGACCTAACCGCAAATATGCAGACCTAACCGCAAATATGCAGACCTAACCGCAAATATGCAGAACTAACCGCAAAAATGCAGACCTAACCGCAAATATGCATACCTAACCGCAAATATGCATACCTAACCGCAAATATGAAGACCTTTCATGAAATATGCAGACCTAACCGCAAATATGCAGACCTAACCGCAAATATGCAGAACTAACCGCAAAAATGCAGACCTAACCGCAAATATGCATACCTAACCGCAAATATGCATACCTAACCGCAAATATGAAGACCTTTCATCAAATATGCAGACCTAACCGCAAATATGCAGACCTATACGCAAATATGCAGACCTAACAGCACATATGCAGACCTAACCGCAAATATACAGACCAATCAGCAAATATGCAGACCTAACTTCAAATATGCAGACATAACCGCAAATATGCAGACCTATCCGCAAATATGCAAACCTAACCGCAAATATGCAAACCTCACCGCAAATATGCAGACCTAACCGCAAATATGCAGACCTAACCGCACATATGCAAACCTGACCGCAAATATGCAGACCTAACCGCAAATATGCAGACCAATCAGCAAATATGCAGACCTAACCGCAAATATGCAGACCTCACCGCAAATATGCAGACCTAACCGCAAATATGCAGACCTATCATCAAATATGCAGACCTAACCGCAAATATGCAGACCTAACCACAAATATGCAGACCTATACGCAAATATGCAGACCTAACCACACATATGCAGACCTAACCGCAAATATGCAGACCAATCAGCAAATATGCAGACCTAACTTCAAATATGCAGACCTAACCGCAAATATGCAGACCAAACCGCAAATATGCAGACCTAACCGCAAATATGCAGACCTAACATCAAATATGCAGACCTAACCGCAAATATGCAGACCAATGAGCAAATATGGAGACCTAACCGCAAATATGCAGACCTAACCGCAAATATGCAGACCTAACCGCAAATATGCAGAAATAACCGCAAAAATGCAGACCTAACCGCAAATATGCATACCTAACCGCAAATATGAAGACCTTTCATCAAATATGCAGACCTAACCGCAAATATGCAGACCTATACGCAAATATGCAGACCTAACAGCACATATGCAGACCTAACCGCAAATATACAGACCAATCAGCAAATATGCAGACCTAACTTCAAATATGCAGACCTAACCGCAAATATGCAGACCTAACCGCAAACATGCAGACCTAACCGCAAATATGCAGACCTAACCGCACATATGCAAACCTAACCGCAAATATGCAGACCTATACGCATATATGCAGACCTAACCGCAAATATAAAGACCAAACCGCAAATATCCAGACCTAACCGCAAATATGCGGACCTCACGGCAATTATGCAGACCGAACCGCAAATATGCAGACCTATCATCAAATATGCAGACCTATCATCAAATATGCAGACCTAACCGCAAATATGCAGACCTAACCGCAAATATGCAGACCTAACCGCAAATATGCAGAACTAACCGCAAAAATGCAGACCTAACCGCAAATATGCATACCTAACCGCAAATATGAAGACCTACCCGCAAATATGCAGACCTATACGCAAATATGCAGGCCTATACGCAAATATGTAGAAATAACCGCAAATATGCAGACCTATACGCAAATATGCAGACCTAACCGCACATATGCAGACCTAACCGCAAATATGCAGACCAATCAGCAAATATGCAGACCTAACCGCAAACATGCAGACCTAACCGCAAATATGCAGACCAATCAGCAAATATGCAGACCAATCAGCAAATATGCAGACCTAACCGCAAATATGCAGACCTGACCGCAAATATGCAGACCTAACCGCAAATATCCAGACCTAACCGAAAATATGCAGACCTCACCGCACATATGCAGACCTAACTGCAAATATGCAGACCTATATGCAAATATGCAGACCTCACCGCAAATATGCAAACCTAACCGCAAATATGCAGACCTATCATCAAATACGCAGACCTAACCACAAATATGCAGACCTAACCGCAAATATGCAGACCTATACGCAAATATGCAGACCTAGCCTCACATATGCAGACGTAACCGCAAATATGAAGACCAATCAGCAAATATGCAGACCTAACTTCAAATATGCAGACCTAACTGCAAATATGCAGACCTATCCGCAAATATGCAAACCTAACCGCAAATATGCAAACCTCACCGCAAATATGCAGACCTAACCGCAAATATGCAGACCTAACCGCACATATGCAAACCTGACCGCAAATATGCAGACCTAACCGCAAATATGCAGACCAATCAGCAAATATGCAGACCTAACCGCAAATATGCGGACCTCACCGCAAATATGCAGACCTAACCGCAAATATGCAGACCTATCATCAAATGTGCAGACCTAACCGCAAATATGCAGACCTAACCACAAATATGCAGACCTATACGCAAATATGCAGACCTAACCACACATATGCAGACCTAACCGCAAATATGCAGACCAATCAGCAAATATGCAGACCTAACTTCAAATATGCAGACCTAACCGCAAATATGCAGACCAAACCGCAAATATGCAGACCTAACCGCAAATATGCAGACCTAACATCAAATATGCAGACCTAACCGCAAATATGCAGACCAATCAACAAATATGGAGACCTAACCGCAAATATGCAGACCTAACCGCAAATATGCAGACCTAACCGCAAATATGCAGACCTAACCGCAAATATCCAGACCTAACCGCAAATATGCAGACCTCACCGCAAATATTTAGACCTAACCGCAAATATGCAGACCTATCATCAAATATGCAGACCTAACCGCAAATATGCAGACCTAACCGCAAATATGCAGACCTATACGCAAATATGCAGACCTAACCGCACATATGCAGACCTAACCGCAAATATGCAGACCTATACGCAAATATGCAGACCTAACCGCACATATGCAGACCTAACCGCAAATATGCAGACCAATCAGCAAATATGCAGACCTAAACGCAAATATGCAAACCTAACCGCAAATATGCAAACCTCACCGCAAATATGCAGACCTAACCGCAAATATGCAGACCTATACGCAAATATGCAGAAATAACTGCAAATATGCAGACCTAACCGCAAATATGCAGACCAAACCGCAAATATGCAGACCTAACCGCAAATATGCAGACCTAACATCAAATATGCAGACCTAACCGCAAATATGGAGACCTAACCGCAAATATGCAGACCTAACCGCAAATATGCAGACCTAACCGCAAATATCCAGACCTAACCGCAAATATGCAGACCTCACCGCAAATATTTAGACCTAACCGCAAATATGCAGACCTATCATCAAATATGCAGACCTAACCGCAAATATGCAGACCTAACCGCAAATATAAAGACCAAACCGCAAATATCCAGACCTAACCGCAAATATGCGGACCTCACGGCAATTATGCAGACCGAACCGCAAATATGCAGACCTATCATCAAATAGCAGACCTCACTGCAAATATGCAGACCTAACCGCAAATATGCAGACCTATATTCAAATATGCAGTCCTAACCGCAAATATAAAGACCAAACCGCAAATATCCAGACCTAACCGCAAATATGCAGACCTAACCGCAAATATGCAGACCTAACAGCAAATATGCAGACCTCTACGCAAATATGCAGACCTAACCGCAAATATGCAGACCTCACCGCAAATATGCAGAAATAACCGCAAATATGCAGACCTAACCGCAAATATGCAGACCTAACCGCACATATGCAGACCTAACCGCAAATATGCAGACCAATCAGCAAATATGTAGACCTAACCGCAAATATGCAGACCTAACCGCAAATATGCAGACCTAACCGCAAATATCCAGACCTAACCGCAAATATGCAGACCTAACCGCAAATATGCACACCTATACGCAAATATGCAGACCTAACCGCACATATGCAGACCTAACCGCAAATATGCAGACCAATCAGCAAATATGCAGACCTAACCGCAAATATGCAAACCTAACAGCAAATATGCAAACCTCACCGCAAATATGCAGACCTAACCGCAAATATGCAGACCTATACGCAAATATGCAGACCTCACCTCAAATATGCAGACCTAACCGCAAATATGCAGACCTATCATCAAATATGCAGACCTAACCGCAAATATGCAGACCTAACCGCAAATATGCAGACCTCACCGCAAATATGCAGACCTAACCGCAAATATGCAGACCTAACCGCAAATATGCAGAACTATCCGCAAATATGCAGACCTAACCGCAAATATGCAGACCTAACCGCAGATATGCTGACCTAACCGCAAATAAGCAGACCATACCGCAAATACGCAGACCTAACCGCAAATATGCAGACCTAACCGCAAATATGCAGACCTATACGCAAATATGCAGACCTAACCGCACATATGCAGACCTAACCGCAAATATGCAGACCAATCAGCAAATATGCAGACCTAACCGCAAATATGCAATCCTAACCGCAAATATGCAAACCTCACCGCAAATATGCAGACCTAACCGCAAATATGCAGACCTATACGCAAATATGCAGACCTATACGCAAATATGCAGAAATAACCGCAAATATGCAGACCTAACCGCAAATATGCAGACCTAACCGCAAATATGCAGACCTAACCGCAAATATGCAGACCTATCATCAAATATGCAGACCTAACCGCAAATATGCAGACCTAACCGCAAATATGCAGACCTAACCGCAAATATGCAGACCTAACCGCAAATATGCAGACCTAACCGCAAATATGCAGACCTATCCGCAAATATGCAGACCTAACCGCAAATATGCAGACCTAACCGCAGATATGCTGACCTAACCGCAAATAAGCAGACCATACCGCAAATACGCAGACCTAACCGCAAATATGCAGACCTAACCGCAAATATGCAGACCTAACCGCAAATATGCAAACCTCACCGCAAATATGCAGACCTAACCGCAAATATGCAGACCTATACGCAAATATGCAGAAATAACCGCAAATATGCAGACCTAACCGCAAATATGCAAACCTAACCGCAAATATGCAAACCTCACCGCAAATATGCAGACCTAACCGCAAATATGCAGACCTATACGCAAATATGCAGAAATAACCGCAAATATGCAGACCTAACCGCAAATATGCAGACCTAACCGCACATATGCAGACCTAACCGCAAATATGCAGACCAATCAGCAAATATGTAGACCTAACCGCAAATATGCAGACCTAACCGCAAATATGCAGACCTAACCGCAAATATCCAGACCTAACCGCAAATATGCAGACCTAACCGCAAATATGCACACCTATACGCAAATATGCAGACCTAACCGCACATATGCAGACCTAACCGCAAATATGCAGACCAATCAGCAAATATGTAGACCTAACTTCAAATATGCAGACCTAACCGCAAATATGCAGACCAAACCGCAAATATGCAGACCTAACCGCAAATATGCAGACCTAACATCAAATATGCAGACCTAACCGCAAATATGCAGACCAATGAGCAAATATGGAGACCTAACCGCAAATATGCAGACCTAACCGCAAATATGCAGACCTAACCGCAAATATGCAGACCTAACCGCAAATATCCAGACCTAACCGCAAATATGCAGACCTCACCGCAAATATTTAGACCTAACCGCAAATATGCAGACCTATCATCAAATATGCAGACCTAACCGCAAATATGCAGACCTTACCGCAAATATGCAGACCTATACGCAAATATGCAGACCTAACCGCACATATGCAGACCTAACCGCAAATATGCAGACCTATACGCAAATATGCAGACCTAACCAAAAATATGCAGACCAATCAGCAAATATGCAGACCTAAACGCAAATATGCAAACCTAACCGCAAATATGCAAACCTCACCGCAAATATGCAGACCTAACCGCAAATATGCAGACCTATACGCAAATATGCAGAAATAACCGCAAATATGCAGACCTAACCGCAAATATGCAGACCTAACCGCACATATGCAGACCTAACCGCAAATATGCAGACCTAACCGCAAATATGCAGACCAATCAGCAAATATGCAGACCTAACCGCAAATATGCAGACCTAACCGCAAATATGCAGACCTAACCGCAAATATCCAGACCTAACCGCAAATATGCAGACCTCACCGCAAATATGCAGACCTAACCGCAAATATGCAGACCTATATTCAAATATGCAGACCTAACCGCAAATATAAAGACCAAACCGCAAATATCCAGACCTAACCGCAAATATGCAGACCTCACGGCAATTATGCAGACCGAACCGCAAATATGCAGACCTATCATCAAATATGCAGACCTATCATCAAATATGCAGACCTAACCGCAAATATGCAGACCTCACCGCAAATATGCAGACCTAACCGCAAATATGCAGACCTAACCGCAAATATCCAGACCTAACCGCAAATATGCAGACCTAACCGCAAATATGCAGACCTAACAGCAAATATGCAGACCTAACCGCACATATTCAGACATAACCGCAAATATGTAGACCTATCACTAAATATGCAGAAATAACCGCAAATATGCAGACCTAACCGCAAATATGCAGACCTAACCGCACATATGCAGACCTAACCGCAAATATGCAGACCAATCAGCAAATATGTAGACCTAACCGCAAATATGCAGACCTAACCGCAAATATGCAGACCTAACCGCAAATATCCAGACCTAACCGCAAATATGCAGACCTAACCGCAAATATGCAGACCTATACGCAAATATGCAGACCTAACCCGCACATATGCAGACCTAACCGCAAATATGCAGACCAATCAGCAAATATGCAGACCTAACTTCAAATATGCAGACCTAACCGCAAATATGCAGACCAAACCGCAAATATGCAGACCTAACCGCAAATATGCAGACCTAACATCAAATATGCAGACCTAACCGCAAATATGCAGACCAATCAGCAAATATGGAGACCTAACCGCAAATATGCAGACCTAACCGCAAATATGCAGACCTACCGCAAATATGCAGACCTAACCGCAAATATCCAGACCTAACCGCAAATATGCAGACCTCACCGCAAATATTTAGACCTAACCGCAAATATGCAGACCTATCATCAAATATGCAGACCTAACCGCAAATATGAAGACCTTACCGCAAATATGCAGACCTATACGCAAATATGCAGACCTAACCGCACATATGCAGACCTAACCGCAAATATGCAGACCTATACGCAAATATGCAGACCTAACCGCACATATGCAGACCTAACCAAAAATATGCAGACCAATCAGCAAATATGCAGACCTAAACGCAAATATGCAAACCTAACCGCAAATATGCAAACCTCACCGCAAATATGCAGACCTAACCGCAAATATGCAGACCTATACGCAAATATGCAGAAATAACCGCAAATATGCAGACCTAACCGCAAATATGCAGACCTAACCGCAAATATGCAGACCTAACCGCAAATATGCAGACCTAACCGCAAATATGCAGACCAATCAGCAAATATGCAGACCTAACCGCAAATATGCAGACCTAACCGCAAATATGCAGACCTAACCGCAAATATCCAGACCTAACCGCAAATATCCAGACCTCACCGCAAATATGCAGACCTAACCGCAAATATGCAGACCTATATTCAAATATGCAGACCTAACCGCAAATATAAAGACCAAACCGCAAATATCCAGACCTAACCGCAAATATGCAGACCTCACGGCAATTATGCAGACCGAACCGCAAATATGCAGACCTATCATCAAATATGCAGACCTATCATCAAATATGCAGACCTAACCGCAAATATGCAGACCTCACGGCAAATATGCAGACCTAACCGCAAATATACAGACCAAACCGCAAATATCCAGACCTAACCGCAAATATGCAGACCTAACCGCAAATATGCAGACCTAACAGCAAATATGCAGACCTAACCGCACATATTCAGACATAACCGCAAATATGTAGACCTATCACTAAATATGCAGAAATAACCGCAAATATGCAGACCTAACCGCAAATATGCAGACCTAACCGCACATATGCAGACCTAACCGCAAATATGCAGACCAATCAGCAAATATGTAGACCTAACCGCAAATATGCAGACCTAACCGCAAATATGCAGACCTAACCGCAAATATCCAGACCTAACCGCAAATATGCAGACCTAACCGCAAATATGCACACCTATACGCAAATATGCAGACCTAACCGCACATATGCAGACCTAACCGCAAATATGCAGACCAATCAGCAAATATGCAGACCTAACTTCAAATATGCAGACCTAACCGCAAATATGCAGACCAAACCGCAAATATGCAGACCTAACCGCAAATATGCAGACCTAACATCAAATATGCAGACCTAACCGCAAATATGCAGACCAATGAGCAAATATGCAGACCTAACCGCAAATATGCAGACCTAACCGCAAATATGCAGACCTAACCGCAAATATGCAGACCTAACCGCAAATATCCAGACCTAACCGCAAATATGCAGACCTCACCGCAAATATGCAGACCTAACCGCAAATATGCAGACCTATCATCAAATATGCAGACCTAACCGCAAATATGCAGACCTAACCGCAAATATGCAGACCTATACGCAAATATGCAGACCTAACCGCACATATGCAGACCTAACCGCAAATATGCAGACCTATACGCAAATATGCAGACCTAACCGCACATATGCAGACCTAACCAAAAATATGCAGACCAATCAGCAAATATGCAGACCTAAACGCAAATATGCAAACCTAACCGCAAATATGCAAACCCCACCGCAAATATGCAGACCTAACCGCAAATATGCAGACCTATACGCAAATATGCAGAAATAACCGCAAATATGCAGACCTAACCGCAAATATGCAGACCTAACCGCACATATGCAGACCTAACCGCAAATATGCAGACCTAACCGCAAATATGCAGACCAATCAGCAAATATGTAGACCTAACCGCAAATATGCAGACCTAACCGCAAATATGCAGACCTAACCGCAAATATGCAGACCTAACCGCAAATATCCAGACCTCACCGCAAATATGCAGACCTAACCGCAAATATGCAGACCTATATTCAAATATGCAGACCTAACCGCAAATATAAAGACCAAACCGCAAATATCCAGACCTAACCGCAAATATGCAGACCTCACGGCAATTATGCAGACCGAACCGCAAATATGCAGACCTATCATCAAATATGCAGACCTATCATCAAATATGCAGACCTAACCGCAAATATGCAGACCTCACGGCAAATATGCAGACCTAACCGCAAATATACAGACCAAACCGCAAATATCCAGACCTAACCGCAAATATGCAGACCTAACCGCAAATATGCAGACCTAACAGCAAATATGCAGACCTAACCGCACATATTCAGACATAACCGCAAATATGTAGACCTATCATCAAATATGCAGACCTAACCGCAAATATGCAGACCTAACCACAAACATGCAGACCTCTACGCAAATATGCAGACCTAACTACACATATGCAGACCTAACCGCAAATTTGTAGACCAATCAGCAAATATGCAGACCTAACTTCTAATATGCAGACCTAACCGCAAATATGCAGACCTAACCGCAAATAAGCAGACCATACCGCAAATACGCAGACCTAACCGCAAATATGCAGACCTAACCGCAAATATGCAGACCTATACGCAAATATGCAGACCTAACCGCACATATGCAGACCTAACCGCAAATATGCAGACCAATCAGCAAATATGCAGACCTAACCGCAAATATGCAATCCTAACCGCAAATATGCAAACCTCACCGCAAATATGCAGACCTAACCGCAAATATGCAGACCTATACGCAAATATGCAGAAATAACCGCATATATGCAGACCTAACCACAAATATGCAGACCTAACCGCAAATATGCAGACCTATCATCAAATATGCACACCTAACCGCAAATTTGCAGATCTAACCGCAAATATGCAGACCTATCATCAAATATGCAGACCTAACCGCAAATATGCAGACCTAACCGCAAATATGCAGACCTCACCGCAAATATGCAGACCTAACCGCAAATATGCAGACCTAACCGCAAATATGCAGACCTATCCGCAAATATGCAGACCTAACCGCAAATATGCACACCTATACGCAAATATACAGACCTAACCGCACATATGCAGACCTAACCGCAAATATGCAGACCAATCAGCAAATATGCAGACCTAACCGCAAATATGCAAACCTAACAGCAAATATGCAAACCTCACCGCAAATATGCAGACCTAACCGCAAATATGCAGACCTATACGCAAATATGCAGACCTCACCGCAAATATGCAGACCTAACCGCAAATATGCAGACCTATCATCAAATATGCAGACCTAACCGCAAATATGCAGACCTAACCGCAAATATGCAGACCTCACCGCAAATATGCAGACCTAACCGCAAATATGCAGACCTAACCGCAAATATGCAGAACTATCCGCAAATATGCAGACCTAACCGCAAATATGCAGACCTAACCGCAGATATGCTGACCTAACCGCAAATAAGCAGACCATACCGCAAATACGCAGACCTAACCGCAAATATGCAGACCTAACCGCAAATATGCAGACCTATACGCAAATATGCAGACCTAACCGCACATATGCAGACCTAACCGCAAATATGCGGACCAATCAGCAAATATGCAGACCTAACCGCAAATATGCAATCCTAACCGCAAATATGCAAACCTCACCGCAAATATGCAGACCTAACCGCAAATATGCAGACCTATACGCAAATATGCAGAAATAACCGCAAATATGCAGACCTAACCGCAAATTTGCAGACCTAACCGCAAATATGCAGACCTAACCGCAAATATGCAGACCTATCATCAAATATGCAGACCTAACCGCAAATATGCAGACCTAACCGCAAATATGCAGACCTAACCGCAAATATGCAGACCTAACCGCAAATATGCAGACCTAACCGCAAATATGCAGACCTAACCGCAAATATGCAGACCTATCCGCAAATATGCAGACCTAACCGCAAATATGCAGACCTAACCGCAGATATGCTGACCTAACCGCAAATAAGCAGACCATACCGCAAATACGCAGACCTGACCGCAAATATGCAGACCAATCAGCAAATATGCAGACCTAACCGCAAATATGCAAACCTAACCGCAAATATGCAAACCTCACCGCAAATATGCAGACCTAACCGCAAATATGCAGACCTATACGCAAATATGCAGAAATAACCGCAAATATGCAGACCTAACCGCAAATATGCAAACCTAACCGCAAATATGCAAACCTCACCGCAAATATGCAGACCTAACCGCAAATATGCAGACCTATACGCAAATATGCAGAAATAACCGCAAATATGCAGACCTAACCGCAAATATGCAGACCTAACCGCACATATGCAGACCTAACCGCAAATATGCAGACCAATCAGCAAATATGTAGACCTAACCGCAAATATGCAGACCTAACCGCAAATATGCAGACCTAACCGCAAATATCCAGACCTAACCGCAAATATGCAGACCTAACCGCAAATATGCACACCTATACGCAAAAATGCAGACCTAACCGCAAATATGCAGACCAATCAGCAAATATGCAGACCTCACCGCAAATATGCAGACCTAACCGCAAATATGCAGACCTATCATCAAATATGCAGACCTAACCGCAAATATGCAGACCTAACCGCAAATATGCAGACCTCACCGCAAATATGCAGACCTATCCGCAAATATGCAGACCTAACCGCAAATATGCAGACCTAACCGCAGATATGCTGACCTAACCGCAAATAAGCAGACCATACCGCAAATACGCAGACCTAACCGCAAATATGCAGACCTAACCGCAAATATGCAGACCTATACGCAAATATGCAGAAATAACCGCAAATATGCAGACCTAACCGCAAATATGCAGACCTAACCGCAAATATGCAGACCTATCATCAAATATGCAGACCTAACCGCAAATTTGCAGACCTAACCGCAAATATGCAGACCTATACGCAAATATGCAGACCTAACCGCACATATGCAGACCTAACCGCAAATATGCAGACCAATACGCAAATATGCAGACCTAACCGCACATATGCAGACCTAACCGCAAATATGCAGACCAATCAGCAAATATGCAGACCTAACCGCAAATATGCAAACCTAACCGCAAATATGCAAACCTCACCGCAAATATGCAGACCTAACCGCAAATATGCAGACCTATACGCAAATATGCAGAAATAACCGCAAATATGCAGACCTAACCGCAAATATGCAGACCTAACCGCACATATGCAGACCTAACCGCAAATATGCAGACCAATCAGCAAATATGTAGACCTAACCGCAAATATGCAGACCTAACCGCAAATATGCAGACCTAACCGCAAATATCCAGACCTAACCGCAAATATGCAGACCTAACCGCAAATATGCACACCTATACGCAAATATGCAGACCTAACCGCACATATGCAGACCTAACCGCAAATATGCAGACCAATCAGCAAATATGCAGACCTAACCGCAAATATGCAAACCTAACAGCAAATATGCAAACCTCACCGCAAATATGCAGACCTAACCGCAAATATGCAGACCTATACGCAAATATGCAGACCTCACCGCAAATATGCAGACCTAACCGCAAATATGCAGACCTATCATCAAATATGCAGACCTAACCGCAAATATGCAGACCTAACCGCAAATATGCAGACCTCACCGCAAATATGCAGACCTAACCGCAAATATGCAGACCTAACCGCAAATATGCAGAACTATCCGCAAATATGCAGACCTAACCGCAAATATGCAGACCTAACCGCAGATATGCTGACCTAACCGCAAATAAGCAGACCATACCGCAAATACGCAGACCTAACCGCAAATATGCAGACCTAACCGCAAATATGCAGACCTATACGCAAATATGCAGACCTAACCGCAAATATGCAGACCCTAACCGCAAATATGCAGACCAATCAGCAAATATGCAGACCTAACCGCAAATATGCAATCCTAACCGCAAATATGCAAACCTCACCGCAAATATGCAGACCTAACCGCAAATATGCAGACCTATACGCAAATATGCAGAAATAACCGCAAATTTGCAGACCTAACCGCAAATATGCAGACCTAACCGCAAATATGCAGACCTATCATCAAATATGCAGACCTAACCGCAAATATGCAGACCTAACCGCAAATATGCAGACCTAACCGCAAATATGCAGACCTAACCGCAAATATGCAGACCTAACCGCAAATATGCAGACCTATCCGCAAATATGCAGACCTAACCGCAAATATGCAGACCTAACCGCAAATATGCTGACCTAATCAGCAAATATGCAGACCAATACCGCAAATATGCAGACCTAACCGCAAATATGCAGACCTAACCGCAAATATGCAGACCTATACGCAAATATGCAGACCTAACCGCACATATGCAGACCTAACCGCAAATATGCAGACCAATCAGCAAATATGCAGACCTAACCGCAAATATGCAAACCTAACCGCAAATATGCAAACCTCACCGCAAATATGCAGACCTAACCGCAAATATGCAGACCTATACGCAAATATGCAGAAATAAACGCAAATATGCAGACCTAACCGCAAATATGCAAACCTAACCGCAAATATGCAAACCTCACCGCAAATATGCAGACCTAACCGCAAATATGCAGACCTATACGCAAATATGCAGAAATAACCGCAAATATGCAGACCTAACCGCAAATATGCAGACCTAACCGCACATATGCAGACCTAACCGCAAATATGCAGACCAATCAGCAAATATGTAGACCTAACCGCAAATATGCAGACCTAACCGCAAATATGCAGACCTAACCGCAAATATCCAGACCTAACCGCAAATATGCAGACCTATACGCAAATATGCAGACCTAACCGCACATATGCAGACCTAACCGCAAATATGCAGACCAATCAGCAAATATGCAGACCTAACCGCAAATATGCAAACCTAACCGCAAATATGCAAACCTCACCGCAAATATGCAGACCTAACCGCAAATATGCAGACCTATACGCAAATATGCAGACCTCACCGCAAATATGCAGACCTAACCGCAAATATGCAGACCTAACCGCAAATATGCAGAACTATCCGCAATATGCAGACCTAACCGCAAATATGCAGACCTAACCGCAGATATGCTGACCTAACCGCAAATAAGCAGACCATACCGCAAATACGCAGACCTAACCGCAAATATGCAGACCTAACCGCAAATATGCAGACCTATACGCAAATATGCAGACCTAACCGCACATATGCAGACCTAACCGCAAATATGCAGACCAATCAGCAAATATGCAGACCTAACCGCAAATATGCAATCCTAACCGCAAATATGCAAACCTCACCGCAAATATGCAGACCTAACCGCAAATATGCAGACCTATTCGCAAATATGCAGAAATAACCGCAAATATGCAGACCTAACCGCAAATTTGCAGACCTAACCGCAAATATGCAGACCTAACCGCAAATATGCAGACCTATCATCAAATATGCAGACCTAACCGCAAATATGCAGACCTAACCGCAAATATGCAGACCTAACCGCAAATATGCAGACCTAACCGCAAATATGCAGACCTAACCGCAAATATGCAGACCTATCCGCAAATATGCAGACCTAACCGCAAATATGCAGACCTAACCGCAAATATGCAGACCTAACCGCAATAAGCAGACCATACCGCAAATACGCAGACCTAACCGCAAATATGCAGACCTAACCGCAAATATGCAGACCTATACGCAAATATGCAGACCTAACCGCACATATGCAGACCTAACCGCAAATATGCAGACCAATCAGCAAATATGCAGACCTAACCGCAAATATGCAAACCTAACCGCAAATATGCAAACCTCACCGCAAATATGCAGACCTAACCGCAAATATGCAGACCTATATTCAAATATGCAGACCTAACCGCAAATATGCAGACCTAAACCGCAAATATGCAAACCTAACCGCAAATATGCAAACCTCACTGCAAATATGCAGACCTAACCGCAACTATGCAGACCTATACGCAAATATGCAGAAATAACCGCAAATATGCAGACCTAACCGCAAATATGCAGACCTAACCGCACATATGCAGACCTAACCGCAAATATGCAGACCAATCAGCAAATATGTAGACCTAACCGCAAATATGCAGACCTAACCGCAAATATGCAGACCTAACCGCAAATATCCAGACCTAACCGCAAATATGCAGACCTAACCGCAAATATGCAGACCTATACGCAAATATGCAGACCTAACCGCACATATGCAGACCTAACCGCAAATATGCAGACCAATCAGCAAATATGCAGACCTAACCGCAAATATGCAAACCTAACAGCAAATATGGCAAACCTCACCAGCAAATATGCAGACCTAACCGCAAATATGCAGACCTATACGCAAATATGCAGACCTCACCGCAAATATGCAGACCTAACCGCAAATATGCAGACCTATCATCAAATATGCAGACCTAACCGCAAATATGCAGACCTAACCGCAAATATGCAGACCCCACCGCAAATATGCAGACCTAACCGCAAATATGCAGACCTAACCGCAAATATGCAGAACTATCCGCAAATATGCAGACCTATACGCAAATATGCAGACCTAACCGCACATATGCAGACCTAACCGCAAATATGCAGACCAATCAGCAAATATGCAGACCTAACCGCAAATATGCAAACCTAACCGCAAATATGCAAACCTCACCGCAAATATGCAGACCTAACCGCAAATATGCAGACCTATACGCAAATATGCAGAAATAACCGCAAATATGCAGACCTAACCGCAAATATGCAAACCTAACCGCAAATATGCAAACCTCACCGCAAATATGCAGACCTAACCTCAAATATGCAGACCTATACGCAAATATGCAGAAATAACCGCAAATATGCAGACCTAACCGCAAATATGCAGACCTAACCGCACATATGCAGACCTAACCGTAAATATGCATACCTAACCGCAAATATGCAGACAAATCAGCAAATATGTAGACCTAACCGCAAATATGCAGACCTAACCGCAAATATGCAGACCTAACCGCAAATATCCAGACCTAACCGCAAATATGCAGACCTAACCGCAAATATGCAGAAATAACCGCAAATATGCAGACCTAACCGCAAATATGCAGACCTAACCGCACATATGCAGACCTAACCGCAAATATGCAGACCTAACCGCAAATATGCAGACCAATCAGCAAATATGTAGACCTAACCGCAAATATGCAGACCTAACCGCAAATATGCAGACCTAACCGCAAATATGCAGACATAACCGCAAATATCCAGACCTAACCGCAAATATGCAGACCTAACCGCAAATATGCAGACCTATACGCAAATATGCAGACCTAACCGCACATATGCAGACCTAACCGCAAATATGCAGACCAATCAGCAAATATGCAGACCTAACCGCAAATATGCAAACCTAACCGCAAATATGCAAACCTCACCGCAAATATGCAGACCTAACCGCAAATATGCAGACCTATACGCAAATATGCAGAAATAACCGCAAATATGCAGACCTAACCGCAAATATGCAGACCTAACCGCACATATGCAGACCTAACCGCAAATATGCAGACCAATCAGCAAATATGTAGACCTAACCGCAAATATGCAGACCTAACCGCAAATATGCAGACCTAACCGCAAATATGCAGACCTAACCGCAAATATCCAGACCTAACCGCAAATATGCAGACCTTACCGCAAATATGCAGACCTAACCGCAAATGTGCAGACCTATATTCAAATATGCCGACCTAACCGCAAATATAAAGACCAAACCGCAAATATCCAGACCTAACCGCAAATATGCAGACCTCACGGCAATTATGCAGACCGAACCGCAAATATGCAGACCTATCATCAAATATGCAGACCTATCATCAAATATGCAGACCTAACCGCAAATATGCAGACCTAACCGCAAATATGCAGACCTCACCGCAAATATGCAGACCTAACCTCAAATATGCAGACCTATACGCCAATATGCAGACCAATCAGCAAATATGCAGACCTAACCGCAAATATGCAGACCTAACCGCAAATATGCAGAACTAACCGCAAAAATGCAGACCTAACCGCAAATATGCATACCTAACCGCAAATATGCAGACCTTTCATCAAATATGCACACCTAACCGCAAATATGCAGACCTAACCGCAAATATGCAGACCTATACGCAAATATGCAGACCTAACCTCACATATGCAGACCTACCCGCAAATATACAGACCAATCAGCAAATATGCAGACCTAACCGCAAATATGCAAACCTCACCGCAAATATGCTGACCTAACCGAAAATATGCAGACCTATACGCAAATATGCAGACCTATACGCAAATATGGAGAAATAACCGCAAATATGAAGACCTAACCGTAAATATGCAAACCAAACAGCAAATATGCAGACCTAACCGCAAATATGCAGACCTAACCGCAAACACGCAGACCTAACCGCAAATATGCAGAATTAACCGCACATATGCAAACCTACCCGCAAATATGCAGACCTAACCGCAAATATGCAGACCAATCAGCAAATATGCAGACCTAACCGCAAATATGCAGACCTAACCGCAAATATGCAGACCTAACCGCAAATATGCAGGCCTAACCGCAAATATGCAGACCTAACCGCACATATGCAGACTTAACCGCAAATATGCAGACCTATACGCATATATGCAGACCTAACCTCGCATATGCAGACCTAACCGCAAATATGCAGACCAATCAGCAAATATGCTGACCTAACTTCAAATATGCAGACCTAACCGCAAATATGCAAACCTAACCGCAAATATGCAAACCTAACCGCAAATATGCAAACCTAACCGCAAATATGCAAACCTCACCGCAAATATGCAGACCTAACCGCAAATATGCAGACCTATACGCAAATATGCAGAAATAACCGCAAATATGAAGACCTAACCGCAAATATGCAAACCAAACAGCAAATATGCATACCTAACCGCAAATATGCAGACCTAACCGCGAATATGCAAACCAAACAGCAAATATGCAGACCTAACCGCAAATATGCAGACCTAACCGCAAACACGCAGACCTAACCGCAAATATGCAGACCTAACCGCACATATGCAAACCTAACCGCAAATATGCAGACCTAACCGCAAATATGCAGACCAATCAGCAAATATGCAGACCTAACCGCAAATATGCAGACCTAACCGCAAATATGCAGACCTAACCGCAATATGCAGGCCTAACCGCAAATATGCAGACCTAACCGCACATATGCAGACCTAACCGCAAATATGCAGACCTATACGCATATATGCAGACCTAACCTCGCATATGCAGACCTAACAGCAAATATGCAGACCAATCAGCAAATATGCTGACCTAACTTCTAATATGCAGACCTAACCGCAAATATGCAAACCTAACCGCAAATATGCAAACCTAACCGCAAATATGCAAACCTAACCGCAAATATGCAAACCTCACCGCAAATATGCAGACCTAACCGCAAATATGCAGACCTATACGCAAATATGCAGAAATAACCGCAAATATGAAGACCTAACCGCAAATATGCAAACCAAACAGCAAATATGCAGACCTAACCGCAAATATGCAGACCTAACCGCGAATATGCATACCTAACCGCAAATATGCAGACCAAACAGCAAATATGCAGAGACCTAATCGCAAATATGCAGACCTAATCGCAAATATGCAGACCTAACCGCAAATATGCAGACCTATACGCAAATATGCAGACCTAACCGCCAATATGCAGACCTGACCGCAAATATGCAGACCAATCAGCAAATATGCAGACCTAACCGCAAATATGCAGACCTAACCGCAAATATGCAGACCTAACCGCAAATATGCAGACCTAACCGCAAATATGCAGACCTAACCGCACATATGCAGACCTAACCGCAAATATGCAGACCAATCAGCAAATATGTAGACCTAACCGCAAATATGCAGACCTAACCGCAAGTATGCAGACCTAACCGCAAATATGCAGACCTAACCGCAAATATCCAGACCTAACCGCAAATATGCAGACCTTACCGCAAATATGCAGACCTAACCGCAAATGTGCAGACCTATATTCAAATATGCCGACCTAACCGCAAATATAAAGACCAAACCGCAAATATCCAGACCTAACCGCAAATATGCAGACCTCACGGCAATTATGCAGACCGAACCGCAAATATGCAGACCTATCATCAAATATGCAGACCTATCATCAAATATGCAGACCTAACCGCAAATATGCAGACCTAACCGCAAATATGCAGACCTCACCGCAAATATGCAGACCTAACCTCAAATATGCAGACCTAACCGAAAAAAGGCAGACCTATACGCCAATATGCAGACCAATCAGCAAATATGCAGACCTAACCGCAAATATGCAGACCTAACCGCAAATATGCAGAACTAACCGCAAAAATGCAGACCTAACCGCAAATATGCATACCTAACCGCAAATATGCAGACCTTTCATCAAATATGCACACCTAACCGCAAATATGCAGACCTATACGCAAATATGCAGACCTAACCGCCAATATGCAGACCTGACCGCAAATATGCAGACCAATCAGCAAATATGCAGACCTAACCGCAAATATGCAGACCTAACGGCAAATATGCAGACCTAACCGCAAATATGCAGACCTATACGCAAATATGCAGACCTATCCGCAAATATGCAGACCTAACCGCAAATATGCAGACCTAACCGCAGATATGCTGACCTAACCGCAAATAAGCAGACCATACCGCGAATACGCTGACCTAACCGCAAATATGCAGACCTAACCGCAAATATGCAGACCTAACCGCAAATATGCAGACCTAACCGCAAATATGCAGACCTCACCGCAAATATGCAGACCTAACCGCAAATATGCAGACCTAACCGCAAATATGCAGGCCTAACCGCAAATATGAAGACCTAACCGCAAATATGCAAACCAAACAGCAAATATGCAGACCTAACTGCAAATATGCAGACCTAACCGCAAATATGCAGACCTAACCGCAAATATGCAGACCTAACCGCAAATATGCAGACCTATACGCAAATATGCAGACCTAACCGCAAATATGCAGACCTAACCGCAAATATGCAGACCTAACCGCAAATATCCAGACCTAACCGCAAATATGCAGACCTAACCGCAAATATGCAGACCTAACCGCAAATATGCAGACCTCACCGCAAATATGCAGACCTAACCTCAAATATGCAGACCTAACCGCAAATATGCAGACCTAACCGCGAATATGCATACCTAACCGCAAATATGCAGACCAAACAGCAAATATGCAGAGACCTAATCGCAAATATGCAGACCTAATCGCAAATATGCAGACCTAACCGCAAATATGCATAACTAACCGTAAATATGCAGATCTAACCGCAAATATGCATACCTAACCGCAAATATGCAAACCAAACAGCAAATATGCAGACCTAACTGCAAATATGCAGACCTAACCGCAAATATGCAGACCTAACCGCAAATATGCAGACCTAACCGCAAATATGCAGACCTATACGCAAATATGCAGACCTAACCGCAAATATGCAGACCTAACCGCAAATATCCAGACCTAACCGCAAATATGCAGACCTCACCGCAAATATGCAGACCTAACCGCAAATATGCAGACCTAATCGCAAATATGCAGACCTAACCGCAAATATGCAGACCTATACGCAAATATGCGGACCTAACCGCAAATATGCAGACCTAACCGCAAATATGCAGACCTAACCGCAAATATGCAGACCTCACCGCAAATATGCAGACCTAACCTCAAATATGCAGACCTAACCGCAAATATGCAGACCTAACCGCGAATATGCATACCTAACCGCAAATATGCAGACCAAACAGCAAATATGCAGAGACCTAATTGCAAATATGCAGACCTAATTGCAAATATGCAGACCTAACCGCAAATATGCAGACCTATACGCAAATATGCAGACCTAACCGCCAATATGCAGACCTGACCGCAAATATGCAGACCAATCAGCAAATATGCAGACCTAACCGCAAATATGCAGACCTAACCGCAAATATGCAGACCTAACCGCAAATATGCAGACCTAACCGCAAATATGCAGACCTAACCGCAAATATGCAGACCTCACCGCAAATATGCAGACCTAACCGCAAATATGCAGACCTAACCGCAAATATGCAGGCCTAACCGCAAATATGCAGACCTAACCGCAAATATGCAGACCTCACCGCAAATATGCAGACCTAACCGCAAATATGCAGACCTAACCGCAAATATGCAGACCTAACCGCAAATATGCAGACCTATACGCAAATATGCAGACCTAACCGCAAATATGCAGACCTAACCGCAAATATGCAGACCTCACCGCAAATATGCAGACCTAACCTCAAATATGCAGACCTAACCGCAAATATGCAGACCTAACCGCGAATATGCATACCTAACCGCAAATATGCAGACCAAACAGCAAATATGCAGAGACCTAATCGCAAATATGCAGACCTAATCGCAAATATGCAGACCTAACCGCAAATATGCAGAACTAACCGTAAATATGCAGATCTAACCGCAAATATGCATACCTAACCGCAAATATGCAGACCTAACCGCAAATATGCAGACCTAACCGCAAATATGCAGACCTCACCGCAAATATGCAGACCTAACCTCAAATATGCAGACCTAACCGCAAATATGCAGACCTAACCGCGAATATGCATACCTAACCGCAAATATGCAGACCAAACAGCAAATATGCAGAGACCTAATCGCAAATATGCAGACCTAATCGCAAATATGCAGACCTAACCGCAAATATGCAGACCTATACGCAAATATGCAGACCTAACCGCAAATATGCAGACCTAACCGCAAATATGCAGACCTAACCGCAAATATGCAGACCTCACCGCAAATATGCAGACCTAACCGCAAATATGCAGACCTAACCGCAAATATGCAGACCTAACCGCAAATATGCAGACCTATACGCAAATATGCAGACCTAACCGCAAATATGCAGACCTAACCGCAAATATGCAGACCTCACCGCAAATATGCAGACCTAACCTCAAATATGCAGACCTAACCGCAAATATGCAGACCTAACCGCGAATATGCAGACCTAACCGCAAATATGCAGACCAAACAGCAAATATGCAGAGACCTAATCGCAAATATGCGGACCTAATCGCAAATATGCAGACCTAACCGCAAATAAGCAGACCATACCGCAAATACGCTGACCTAACCGCAAATATGCAGACCTAACCGCAAATATGCAGACCTATACGCAAATATGCAGACCTAACCGCAAATATGCAGACCTAACCGCAAATATGCATACCTAACCGCAAATATGCAGACCTAACCGCAAATATGCAGACCTAACCGCAAATATGCAGACCTCACCGCAAATATGCAGACCTAACCTCAAATATGCAGACCTAACCGCAAATATGCAGACCTAACCGCGAATATGCATACCTAACCGCAAATATGCAGACCAAACAGCAAATATGCAGAGACCTAATCGCAAATATGCAGACCTAATCGCAAATATGCAGACCTAACCGCAAATATGCAGACCTATACGCAAATATGCAGACCTAACCGCAAATATGCAGACCTAACCGCAAATATGCAGACCTAACCGCAAATATGCAGACCTCACCGCAAATATGCAGACCTAACCGCAAATATGCAGACCTAACCGCAAATATGCAGACCTAACCGCAAATATGCAGACCTATACGCAAATATGCAGACCTAACCGCAAATATGCAGACCTCACCGCAAATATGCAGACCTAACCTCAAATATGCAGACCTAACCGCAAATATGCAGACCTAACCGCGAATATGCATACCTAACCGCAAATATGCAGACCAAACAGCAAATATGCAGAGACCTAATCGCAAATATGCGGACCTAATCGCAAATATGCAGACCTAACCGCAAATAAGCAGACCATACCGCAAATACGCTGACCTAACCGCAAATATGCAGACCTAACCGCAAATATGCAGACCTATACGCAAATATGCAGACCTAACCGCAAATATGCAGACCTAACCGCAAATATGCAGACCTAACCGCAAATATGCAGACCTCACCGCAAATATGCAGACCTAACCTCAAATATGCAGACCTAACCGCAAATATGCAGACCTAACCGCGAATATGCATACCTAACCGCAAATATGCAGACCAAACAGCAAATATGCAGAGACCTAATCGCAAATATGCAGACCTAATCGCAAATATGCAGACCTAACCGCAAATATGCATAACTAACCGTAAATATGCAGATCTAACCGCAAATATGCATACCTAACCGCAAATATGCAAACCAAACAGCAAATATGCAGACCTAACTGCAAATATGCAGACCTAACCGCAAATATGCAGACCTAACCGCAAATATGCAGACCTAACCGCAAATATGCAGACCTATACGCAAATATGCAGACCTAACCGCAAATATGCAGACCTAACCGCAAATATCCAGACCTAACCGCAAATATGCAGACCTCACCGCAAATATGCAGACCTAACCGCAAATATGCAGACCTAACCGCAAATATGCAGACCTATACGCAAATATGCGGACCTAACCGCAAATATGCAGACCTAACCGCAAATATGCAGACCTAACCGCAAATATGCAGACCTCACCGCAAATATGCAGACCTAACCTCAAATATGCAGACCTAACCGCAAATATGCAGACCTAACCGCGAATATGCATACCTAACCGCAAATATGCAGACCAAACAGCAAATATGCAGAGACCTAATTGCAAATATGCAGACCTAATTGCAAATATGCAGACCTAACCGCAAATATGCAGACCTATACGCAAATATGCAGACCTAACCGCCAATATGCAGACCTGACCGCAAATATGCAGACCAATCAGCAAATATGCAGACCTAACCGCAAATATGCAGACCTAACCGCAAATATGCAGACCTAACGGCAAATATGCAGACCTAACCGCAAATATGCAGACCTATACGCAAATATGCAGACCTATCCGCAAATATGCAGACCTAACCGCAAATATGCAGACCTAACCGCAGATATGCTGACCTAACCGCAAATAAGCAGACCATACCGCGAATACGCTGACCTAACCGCAAATATGCAGACCTAACCGCAAATATGCAGACCTAACCGCAAATATGCAGACCTAACCGCAAATATGCAGACCTCACCGCAAATATGCAGACCTAACCGCAAATATGCAGACCTAACCGCAAATATGCAGGCCTAACCGCAAATATGCAGACCTAACCGCAAATATGCAGACCTCACCGCAAATATGCAGACCTAACCGCAAATATGCAGACCTAACCGCAAATATGCAGACCTAACCGCAAATATGCAGACCTATACGCAAATATGCAGACCTAACCGCAAATATGCAGACCTAACCGCAAATATGCAGACCTCACCGCAAATATGCAGACCTAACCTCAAATATGCAGACCTAACCGCAAATATGCAGACCTAACCGCGAATATGCATACCTAACCGCAAATATGCAGACCAAACAGCAAATATGCAGAGACCTAATCGCAAATATGCAGACCTAATCGCAAATATGCAGACCTAACCGCAAATATGCAGAACTAACCGTAAATATGCAGATCTAACCGCAAATATGCATACCTAACCGCAAATATGCAGACCTAACCGCAAATATGCAGACCTAACCGCAAATATGCAGACCTCACCGCAAATATGCAGACCTAACCGCAAATATGCAGACCTAACCGCAAATATGCTGACCTAACCGCATATATGCAGACCTATACGGAAATATGCAGACCTAACCGCAAATATGCAGACCTAACCGCAAATATGCAGACCTAACCGCAAATATGCAGACCTCATCGCAAATATGCAGACCTAACCGCGAATATGCATACCTAACCGCAAATATGCAGACCAAACAGCAAATATGCAGAGACCTAATCGCAAATATGCAGACCTAATCGCAAATATGCAGACCTAACCGCAAATATGCAGACCTATACGCAAATATGCAGACCTATACGCAAATATGCAGACCTAACTGCCAATATGCAGACCTGACCGCAAATATGCAGACCAATCAGCAAATATGCAGACCTAACCGCAAATATGCAGACCTAACCGCAAATATGCAGACCTAACCGCGAATATGCATACCTAACCGCAAATATGCAGACCAAACAGCAAATATGCAGAGACCTAATCGCAAATATGCAGACCTAATCGCAAATATGCAGACCTAACCGCAAATATGCAGACCTAACCGCAAATATGCAGACCTAACCGCAAATATGCAGACCTAACCGCAAATATGCAGACCTCACCGCAAATATGCAGACCTAACCGCAAATATGCAGACCTAACCGCAAATATGCAGACCTAACCGCAAATATGCAGACCTAACCGCAAATATCCAGACCTAACCGCAAATATGCAGACCTCACCGCAAATATGCAGACCTAACCGCAAATATGCAGACCTAACCGCAAATATGCAGACCTAACCGCAAATATGCAGACCTATACGCAAATATGCAGACCTAACCGCAAATATGCAGACCTAACCGCAAATATGCAGACCTAACCGCAAATATGCAGACCTCACCGTAAATATGCAGACCTAACCGCAAATAAGCAGACCATACCGCAAATACGCTGACCTAACCGCAAATATGCAGACCTAACCGCAAATATGCAGACCTAACCGCAAATATGCAGACCTAACCGCAAATATGCAGACCTAACCGCGAATATGCATACCTAACCGCAAATATGCAGACCAAACAGCAAATATGCAGAGACCTAATCGCAAATATGCGGACCTAATCGCAAATATGCAGACCTAACCGCAAATAAGCAGACCATACCGCAAATACGCTGACCTAACCGCAAATATGCAGACCTAACCGCAAATATGCAGACCTATACGCAAATATGCAGACCTAACCGCAAATATGCAGACCTAACCGCAAATATGCAGACCTAACCGCAAATATGCAGACCTCACCGCAAATATGCAGACCTAACCTCAAATATGCAGACCTAACCGCAAATATGCAGACCTAACCGCGAATATGCATACCTAACCGCAAATATGCAGACCACACAGCAAATATGCAGAGACCTAATCGCAAATATGCAGACCTAATCGCAAATATGCAGACCTAACCGCAAATATGCAGAACTAACCGTAAATATGCAGATCTAACCGCAAATATGCATACCTAACGCCAAATATGCAGAAATAACCGCAAATATGCAGACCTAACCGCGAATATGCAGACCTAACCGCAAATATGCAGACCTAACCGCAAATATGCAGACCTAACCGCAAATATGCAGACCTCACCGTAAATATGCAGACCTAACCTCAAATATGCAGACCTAACCGCAAATATGCAGACCTAACCGCGAATATGCATACCTAACCGCAAATATGCAGACCAAACAGCAAATATGCAGAGACCTAATCGCAAATATGCAGACCTAATCGCAAATATGCAGACCTAACCGCAAATATGCAGAACTAACCGTAAATATGCAGATCTAACCGCAAATATGCATACCTAACGCCAAATATGCAGACCTAACCGCAAATATGCAGACCTAACCGTGAATATGCAGACCTAACCGCATATATGCATACCTCACCGCAAATATGCAGACCTAACGTCAAATATGCAGACATAACCGCAAATATGCAGACCTAACTTCAAATATGCAGACCTGACCGCAAATGTGCAGACCAAACCGCAAATATGCAGACCTCACCGCAAATATGCAGACCTAACCGCAAATATGCAGACCAATCAGCAAATATGCAGACCTAACCGCAAATATGCAGACCTAACGGCAAATATGCAGACCTAACCCCAAATGTGCAGACCTAACCGCAAATGTGCAGACCTAACCGCAAATGTGCGGACCTAACCGCAAATGTGCGGACCTACCCGTAAATGTGCGGACCTTACCGCAAATGTGCGGACCTATCCGCAAATGTGCGGACCTAACCGCAAATGTGCCGAAATAACCGCAAATATGCGGTCCTAACCGCAAATGTGCGGACCTAACCGCAAATGTGCGGACCTAACCGCAAATGTGCGGACCTCACCGCAAATGTGTGGACCCAACCGGAAATGTGCGGACCTAACCGCAACTGTGCGGACCTCACCGCAAATGTGTGGCCCCAACCGGAAATGTGCGGACCTAACCGCAACTGTGCGGACCTACCCGAAAATGTGCGGACCTAACCGAAATTGTGCGGAATTAACCGCAAATGTTCGGACCTAACCGAAATTGTGCGGAACTAACCGCAAATATGCAGACCTAACCGCAAATATGCAGACCTAACCCCAAATGTGCAGACCTAACCGCAAATGTGCAGACCTAACCGCAAATGTGCGGACCTCACCGCAAATGTGTGGACCTAACCGCAATTGTGCAGACCTAACCGGAAATTTGCCGAACTAACCTCAAATGTGCGGACCTAACCGCAAATGTGCGGACCTAACAGCAAATGTGCGGACCTAATCGCAAATGTGCGGACCTAACCGCAAATCTGCCGAAATAACCGCAAATATGCAGACCTAACCGTAAGTGTGCAGACCTAACCGCAAATGTGCAGACCTAACCGCAAATGTGCCGACCTAACCGCAATTGTGCAGACCTAACCGCAAATGTGCGGACCTAACCGCAAATGTGCCGACCTAACCTCAAATGTGCGGGCTTAACCGTAAATGAGCAGACCTAACCGCAAATGTGCGGACCTAACCGCAAATGTGTGGACCCAACCGGAAATGTGCGGACCTAACCGCAACTGTGCGGACCTCACCGCAAATGTGTGGACCCAACCGGAAATGTGCGGACCTAACCGCAACTGTGCGGACCTACCCGAAAATGTGCGGACCTAACCGAAATTGTGCGGAATTAACCGCAAATGTTCGGACCTAACCGAAATTGTGCGGAACTAACCGCAAATATGCAGACCTAACCGTAAATATGCAGACCTAACCCCAAATGTGCAGACCTAACCGCAAATGTGCAGACCTAACCGCAAATTTGCGGACCTCACCGCAAATGTGTGGACCTAACCGCAATTGTGCAGACCTAACCGGAAATTTGCCGAACTAACCTCAAATGAGCGGACCTAACCGCAAATGTGCGGACCTAACAGCAAATGTGCGGACCTAATCGCAAATGTGCGGACCTAACCGCAAATCTGCCGAAATAACCGCAAATATGCAGACCTAACCGTAAGTGTGCAGACCTAACCGCAAATGTGCAGACCTAACCGCAAATGTGCCGACCTAACCGCAATTGTGCAGACCTAACCGCAAATGTGCGGACCTAACCGCAAATGTGCCGACCTAACCTCAAATGTGCGGGCTTAACCGTAAATGTGCAGACCTAACCGCAAATGTGCGGACCTAACCGCAAATGTGCGGACCTAACCGCAAATGTGCGCACCTCACCGCAAATGTGTGGACCCAACCGGAAATGTGCGGACCTTCACCGCAACTGTGCGGACCTACCCGAAAATGTGCGGACCTAACCGCAAATGTGCAGACCAAACGGCAAATGTTCCGACCTAACCGCAAATGTGCAGACCTAACCCCAAATGTGCAGACCTAACCGCAAATATGCGGTCCTAACCGCAAATGTGCGGACCTAACCGCAAATGTGCCGAAATAACCGCAAATATGCAGACCTAACCCCAAATGTGCAGACCTATCCGCAAATGTGCAGACCTAACCGCAAATGTGCGGACCTATCCGCAAATGTGCGGACCTACCCGAAAATGTGCGGACCTTACCGCAAATGTGCGGACCTATCCGCAAATGTGCGGACCTAACCGCAAATGTGCCGAAATAACCGCAAATATGAAGACCTAACCCCAAATGTGCAGACCTAACCGCAAATATGCGGTCCTAACCGCAAATGTGCGGACCTAACCGCAAATGTGCGGACCTAAACGCAAATGTGCGGACCTCACCGCAAATGTGTGGACCCAACCGGAAATGTGCGGACCTAACCGCAACTGTGCGGACCTCACCGCAAATGTGTGGACCCAACCGGAAATGTGCGGACCTAACCGCAACTGTGCGGACCTACCCGAAAATGTGCGGACCTAACCGCAAATGTGCCGACCTAACCTCAAATGTGCGGGCTTAACCGTAAATGTGCAGACCTAACCGCAAATGTGCGGACCTAACCGCAAATGTGCGGACCTAACCGCAAATGTGCGGACCTCACCGCAAATGTGTGGACCCACCCGGAAATGTGCGGATCTAACCGCAACTGTGCGGACCTACCCGAAAATGTGCGGACCTAACCGAAATTGTGCGGAACTAACCGCAAATATGCAGACCTAACCGCCAATATGCAGACCTGACCGCAAATGTGCGGACCTCACCGCAAATGTGTGGACCTAACCGCAATTGTGCAGACCTAACCGGCAATTTGCCGAACTAACCTCAAATGTGCGGACCTAACCGCAAATGTGCGGACCTAACAGCAAATGTGCGGACCTAATCGCAAATGTGCGGACCTAACCGCAAATATGCAGACCTAACCGTACGTGTGCAGACCTAAGCGCAAATGTGCAGACCTAACCGCAAATGTGCCGACCTAACCGCAAATGTGCAGACCTAACCGCAAATGTGCCGACCTAACCTCAAATGTGCGGACCTAACCGCAAATGTGCGGACCTAACCGCAAATGTGCGGACCTAACCGCAAATGTGCCGACCTAACCTCAAATGTGCCGACATGACCGCAAATGTGCGGACCTACCCGCAAATGTGCGGACATAACCGCAAATGTGCGGACCTAACCGCAAATGTGCGGACCTAACCGCAAATGTGCAGACCTAACCGCAAATGTGTAGACCTAACCGCAAATGTGCGGACCTAACCGCAAATGTGCGGACCTAACCGCAAATGTGCGGACCTAACCGCAAATGTGCGGACCTAACCGCAAATGTGCGGACCTAACCGCAAATGTGCGGACCTAACCGCAAATGTGCGGACCTCACCGCAAATGTGTGGACCCACCCGGAAATGTGCGGACCTAACCGCAACTGTGCGGACCTACCCGAAAATGTGCGGAACTAACCGCAAATATGCAGATCTAACCGCCAATATGCAGACCTGACCGCAAATGTGTGGACCTAACCGCAAATGTGCCGACCTAACCGCAAATGTGCAGACCGAACCGCAAATGTGCAGACCAAACGGCAAATGTTCCGACCTAACCGCAAATGTGCCGACCTAACCGCAAATGTGCCGACCTAACCGCAAATGTGCCGACCTAACCGCAAATGTGCCGACATAACCGCAAATGTGCGGACCTACCCGCAAATGTGCGGACATAACCGCAAATGTGCGGACCTCACTGCAAATGTGTGGACCCAACCGGAAATGTGCGGACCTCACCGCAAATGTGTGGACCCAACCGGAAATGTGCGGACCGATCCGCAAATGTGCGGACCTACCCGAAAATGTGCGGACCTTACCGCAAATGTGCGGACCTATCCGCAAATGTGCGGACCTAACCGCAAATGTGCCGAAATAACCGCAAATATGCAGACCTAACCCCAAATGTGCAGACTTAACCGCAAATATGCGGTCCTAACCGCAAATGTGCGGACCTAACCGCAAATGTGCGGACCTCACTGCAAATGTGTGGACCCAACCGGAAATGTGCGGACCTCACCGCAAATGTGTGGACCCAACCGGAAATGTGCGGACCTAACCGCAACTGTGCGGACCTCACCGCAAATGTGTGGACCCAACCGGAAATGTGCGGACCTAACCGAAATTGTGCGGAACTAACCGCAAATGTGCGGACCTAACAGCAAATGTGCGGACCTAACCGCAAATGTGCGGACCTAACCGCAAATGTGCCGAAATAACCGCAAATATGCAGACCTAACCCCAAATGTGCAGACCTAACCGCAAATGTGCTGACCTAACCGCAAATGTGCGGACCTATCCGCAAATGTGCGGACCTACCCGAAAATGTGCGGACCTTACCGCAAATGTGCGGACCTATCCGCAAATGTGCGGACCTAACCGCAAATGTGCCGAAATAACCGCAAATATGCAGACCGAACCCCAAATGTGCAGACCTAACCGGAAATATGCGGTCCTAACCGCAAATGTGCGGACCTAACCGCAAATGTGCGGACCTAACCGCAAATGTGCGGACCTCACCGCAAATGTGTGGACCCAACCGGAAATGTGCGGACCTAACCGCAACTGTGCGGACCTCACCGCAAATGTGTGGACCCAACCGGAAATGTGCGGACCTAACCGCAACTGTGCGGACCTACCCGAAAATGTGCGGACCTAACCGAAATTGTGCGGAACTAACCGCAAATATGCAGACCTAACCGCAAATATGCAGACCTAACCCCAAATGTGCAGACCTAACCGCAAATGTGCAGACCTAACAGCAAATGTGCGGAACTCACCGCAAATGTGTGGACCTAACCGCAATTGTGCAGACCTAACCGGAAATTTGCCGAACTAACCTCAAATGTGCGGACCTTTTTATCGTAAAAAATTACACTATATTTTCAACTAATTTGAAGAGCTAAAGAAAATCTTAATAAACTAAATTCGACAAAATTCGAAAACACCAGTACACACTCGCAAGTTACAAACTTAATCCTAACTATGAAAAAATTTTTACATAATTTTAAAATTTCTGATTTAACAAAATATTTTTCGATGATAAAAAACTAAAAAATTTTTTCAAACTTTGGAACCCCTTGTGAACGAAAAAACGGTAAGCACGCGACTAACAGCAGGGTACCCTCTGTTTTTTGCCCCGTGTCCGACCTTCCTATGTTCCGAGAACCAACTATTTTTTTTCGCTATTTCAAAAATATTAGAGAAAATTCCCTCAACTTCAATTATTTTTTGGCAATTTCAAATACTACCACCTATAACAGGTAGTATATCACGAAATTTCCACTTACTGGTAAAATTAGCAAAATATGAAATTTGTAATAATATAATGTAATATAAACTATTTTTTACTAATTTTTTCTAAATTTAAACACGCGCTACAAACACTCACGATTCAGACTAAATATAAAATTAAACACTAAATTAACGCACAAAAAACTAGGGAGAACCCACCACCGACACACACGGCTCGAGTCACGACTTCACGAGAAAGACCAGGAACGATGTTACACTAATTATTTTTACTAATATAATTCTCTAATTTTATTTTTAATTTTCAGATTACGGCGGAAGAAGAACGAGAACGACTAGAAGAAGTCAGGGCAGAAGCCCCCACAGCTCGAGGATCTAACTCCTCAGCTAACGGTTTCCCGTACTTTTCCACTATTCAACTGTAAAATTTTAAACACTTGGTAAGTATCTAGGAAACTTCATGATCAAAGGTCTGTACTCGGCGAAATCCTCAGTATTGGAGGGGGGTCGTGAGCCCCGTCCTGCCCCCCTCCCCCATGAGGAGGAGGAGGGGGAACAGTCGTTATACGCGGAGCCTTTCGAGGTTCCTTGAGAGCGTACACATGCCTGCGTCCTACATGAATATGACTTTGAGACGAACAGAAAATGCTACAAACAAATATACAGCCGCTTCGTTGTCGACCTATACACCAAGAAAAACGTTGAAGTATAATAATTCATGTAAGACGCATCAAGTTCACAGTATAACGCCTCTTAGAAATTTAAATATTTAGCAACTCTAGGCTCGGACAAGGAGCACGAAATATTACGTATCCTTGACATGCTACCTTAATCGCAAACATGACCACAAGCTTTTTTCGTATCCCTATCGTATTAACTAAGCCGCATAAAAGACCGCGGATTTTTGTACGAATTGCCTTATGGACTTAGTCGCAAAAATGGCCACGGGCTTTTTCGTAATCTCGAATATGAAACTTAGTCTCAGGAGAGACCAGAAAACTTTTCGTTTCTCAAAGCATGCGGAACTTAGTCGCAAAAGCAACCACGAACTATTCCGCATCTTTTATAATACAGCACCTAGTCTTAGGAAGACAATTTTCCGTAAAATAAAACATACTGACTTGAAACTCTAAGATAACCACGGTATTTTTCGAATCCCCTGACACGCTGGGTACAAAGGGCGCCAGGATAAAAAAAATTTCCGCGAAGTATTACAGTAAGACGTCAGATTCTTTACCGCAGTACGCTATCTTGTAACTAAAATATTTAAGTTAAACTAACGTCCTTAAACTAATTCCTAGCATTGCGAGTGTGATTATTAAAGACTAAAATTATTAAAAAAGCTTTTCGCTTAGAGATATTTCCGATTTACATAGTACATAAATTTACTCCTACGTTCTTTCGTATATTTTAGTGCTGAATCCGATGCAGTGATGCCTACCAGCCCCAGAGTGACAGCAATAGTGGCAGCTTTGGACGTCGGCAACCCTTTCGCCACAGACTCCGGATCCCCGTAATACGTCTTGCGCGGAGTACATGGAGGAAGTGGGTGCACCATCCCGCCGCCCCTGATGCTCGCCTCCAGGAGACCTTATGAGCAACCTCGATCGGGAACCAGCGTTGCGACGACCATAAAGAACTTAGGTAAACTATTTAACATAAAGCATCACATAATTAACACGAGACTTAATACTAATTACAGCGGTATATAATACATCAGCTTTGTATTTTAGTTGGATTGGTTGGGAGAGGTGGAGGGGGCATTCCGCCTATTTAGACGCCCCTCTCTTTCTCTCTTCCTTTCCTCATCCTCCTTCGATCTGAGCACCGAGATGCAGAATGAAGAAAACGCTCTCCAGTACTCCTTCTTGGACAGGATTTTGGACATCACAGTTTCTTTAGAAATGTCGTCTTCGTCAAGGCGAAGATCCTCAGCCAGTATACTTCTCTCGTTGTACCATTTGGAACATTCAAAGAGAGTATGATTCGGAGTATCAACCACCGTGGGATGGAACCAGCATGTGTCGGATTCAGCCCTTCCGATTCTATACAGGTATTCGTTAAATACCCCGTGGCCTGTGAGGGCCTGAGTGAGGTAAAAATTTAGATCGCCTTTGTTTTTAACCCAGGTATCAATATTCGGGATGAGTGAGAACGTCCACCTGCCAACGGACGCCCTGTCCCAGAGGCGCTGCCATTTTACAAGCGTGCGTTCTCTAACTTCAGTTTTAATCCAATTTTTTGCTTTCTTCTTGTTAGTAATGGCTGTGAATCCTTCCTCTTCAGCTACATCACTATTCCAGTAGGGGCAGTTCTTCCAGTCGTCCCCACCCGACGCTTCCTCCGTATTAGGGGGTAATGCGGGCGGTTTCGGCCAGAATCTCCGCATATCTTGAGGTAGGAAGAGGTTTCTCTCCCAGACAATAATTCTCCTTCTCTCTCTAATTTTTTCAGACCAGATAATATTACCCGTGAGGACCGCGAGTGTGTCCACCGGTACCGTCCGATATGCAGCCGCCACTCTTGCGAGACCAAGCCTCTGCACGTTTCTAAGAATCCGGTTGTTCTTGATGCGCTCCGCCGCGTCCGCCCAAATTGCAGCGCCATAGAGCATGATAGACTCTAGGACCAGGTAAAACAATTGTCTAGATTTTTCATTAACCTTCATGAGGTTCGGTATCAGCCTGGAAAGAGCAAACATAATCTTTAGCCCCTTGCTGGAGACTTCCTCCAGGTGCTTGACGAAATCACTCTTCGTGTCCAGCCAGATGCCTAAATATTTAAGGGAGTCTTTAGGTTTAATTTGCACGTTCCCGATATTGAAGGTGGTGCCAGCCACTATATGTTTCCTATTAGTGTACATGATTTCAGTTTTCTGGCATGCTAGATTGAGCCCTACTTTACTAAGCCACCTCGTTATGACAGTCATTGAGGAGTCAACTTTTTCTTGCAGGTTCTTTAACGTGGTGCTGCTGACCTCTACAAGGATATCGTCTGCAAACGCAGTGATCGAGCAGTCTTTAACAAGCTTGATCCTCAATAACTCGTCATATACTAAATTCCAGAGGAAGGGTCCCAGCACAGAGCCCTGAGGCACCCCATTTCCATCCGCAGTTCGACTGTCTTCTCAGGTGTAACGTATTTGACAATCCTATTAGTAAAGTAGTTCTTAATCAGCCTGATAAGGACGGCTGGAATACCTCTACTATGGAATGCTCTGATTATGTTCTCCCATCTTAGAGAATTAAAGGCGTTTTTGATATCCAAGGCTATGATCACCGAGAATCTTTGACGTTCAATGTTTCTCCTGGTTATTCTTCGGACCTCAGCTAGTGCGTCTATGGTGGACTTGGCCTCGCAAAAGCCGTACTGGTTCGCTTCATGTGGTCTGTAATCAAGTATTTTCATGAAAACATGTTTAAGAGCATATTCAAATAATTTAGAGAGAGAATTAAGTATGCAGATGGGTCGATACGCTGAAGGTTCATCTGCATCCTTTCCTGCTTTTCTAAGTAGGATCACTCTCGCTATTTTCCAGTCGTCCGGGATTCGGCCATTCTGAATGATCCCGTTAAATAGTGCAGCTATTGCTTTAGGATTCTCCCTGGCTACTGCTTTCATGAGCTCTGGAGGAACCCCATCAGGACCTGTAGCCTTTCCAGCTTTGATTTTATCAGCCAGTTTCCAGATATCTAAGGCTGAAACCATACAAAAAGGGTGAGTTTCATTATCTTCATTATTACCTGTATTAGCATCCGTCTCATTTCCACTGTAACTTGGCATAGCGGGACCGCTGGTATTTGGCGCCTCTTCATCTCTGGGGAAGAGACAACCGAGTACAGTCGCTGGTGAGATAGTCGCCGGGGGGGAGGCTTTCTTAGCGGCCTTCATTACCATCTTATATGGTCTGCCCCACACGTCCTTGTTGATAGTTTCGCAGAGTTCACTCCACTTCTCCCTTTTGCTCTTGCTAATTTCTTTCTTTAGCTCGTTCGATTTTATTTTAAGAAGCTCTTCTAGCAAATCCTGCTCGTCCAGTTTAGTCCGGCATTTTCTTAGCCTGGAGAGTCTTCTCTTGATTTTTCGCATGTTCGTTCTGAGCTTCGTTAGCCTTTCGTTCCACCAAATATTAGATGATTGAAATCTAATTTGGCCGGATTGCCTAGTAAAGTTTGCTTCAAAAGTAGAGTTCAGGATGTTGATAACTTCCGTACACTCAGGAGGGTCAAGGATCTCCTTGTTACAAAAATTTGAGTTCTCGATATTGTTTCTGACAATACGTGCAGCAGCAGCTGTCTTTGCAGTATTTATCTTGAATCTGCCAGGTTCCGAATTTTCATTCTTGCCGGTAAAACTGTCCTTGAATTTCAGAATAGTTTCCACGTATTTGTGATCCGACGCCGAGACCTGGTTCAGTACGGAAGACCTGATTGAAGTACATGCACAATCTGAAATAGCAACAAAGTCAATGGAAGAAGTGGAGTTTCCCCTCTGGAAAGTAGGCCCCCCCACCGGCGGAATCGGGGCCAGCCTCAGTCCGAGGAACTCTTCTATTAAAATTTCTCCTCTCGCATCGAGAGTTCTCGAACCCCAGAGGGGGGATTTCGAATTGAAATCGCCCCCGATCAGGGTATACATGCCCTTATTTTTCTGGTCTTGTATGTAATTTTTAATTTTATCCACCTTATTGCCAAAGATGACTGTACTGATATTAGGGGAGAGGTATACGCTCACGATACAGAATTTACCGATCCTGATGGCCACGAAGTCCTCATCAATGAAGTCACCATCCTCATATCTTTTGATCCTGTTTATTTCAGTGTTCCAGATTGCGACTCTATTGGAGCTGCCAAAAATCCATTGTCCAGGGTTAGAGTAGGGGTCTGAGATGAGGACCACATCGGCCTCTCTTTCCTGCGCAGTCTGCCGAAGGAGATCCTGAGCAAGCCTACAATGGTTCAAATTAATTTGAAGAACTTTTAGTACGAATTCTTTTATTTCGTACTCAATGCCAACGCGGCATACTTTTTATATAGCGGGCAATTTAGGGCACCCGCAATATGTGCCGCGTTGACAACGGGTACTCCCTCTTTTACGCAGAGAGCGCAACATTTAAAAGTGGCAGTACAGCTACTCATATGATGGCCCTCGGTGCCGCATTTTCTGCAAAGCTTATTACCATCTAGCTTTATATCGCATGCATACGAGAGGTGTCCAAAAGCGTGGCACCTGTAACATCTGGTAATATTTGCGGCCTGCACCACCCTGCAAACCGTGAAACCGATTCTTATTTTATTTGTCTTTTTTAATTTTTCAGAATACTCAGCGGGGAAAATAACGATGGCTGTCTTCGAACCACCGAAGCTGGACCTGATGCTCTTCACCTCGATCTGATTTTCAGCCATCTCGAAAGCGGCTCCCAGGTTGGTTCTAAGTTCGTCTTTCTCTACAGTCGGGTCGATGTCCTTGATTTCAAAAACCACTTTCGGGGCCAGCTTCCTCACTTCGTGGTCCTGACCGACGATCTCTCTAAGGTCCGATGCTAGAGTTTCTGATTTTACCTCTTTTTCCAGTTCCAGGATGAGATCACCGTTCAGGGCTTTCTTGACGTTTCTCACTCCGGCTATCTTATCGGGCGCACTCGTCTTCATCTTTTTAAAAAGGTCAGCGAAAGTGACCTTTTCAGTGGCCTTGACGATGATGGCTTCTGCTCTGGGGGCCTGAATCGGTTTGATAATCCTTTTCAGGAGCTCCGCCTCCTTCTTCTTCTTTTCTTGTTCTTCTTTTTCTTTTTTCTTTTTTTCCCTTTTTTCCTCTGCCTTTTTCTTCTGGTCCTGGATTGACCATTCGCCTTGACGATCCGGGCCCTCTTTTCCTTCTTTTTCAGCAGGGGGAGCTAACTCCTCTACTTCTTTTTCCGTCGGGCAATCGCTGCCTGGAGCGTTCTCTTCTCTAGTTTTCTTTTTATTAATCTTCTTTTTTGTTTTAGGTGCCGTTTTCGGAGCAGCCTCGTTTTCCTCGATCCATCTCCGGACGGCCTCCTCCTTGTGTTGGTTCCACAGCGTAGGGGACATTTGGATGCCAATGTTGGACGTCTTGATCTTGAGACTCCTATATTTTGCCGAGAGATTAATCTGCTTGGACATAAGGTCAGTCATTTTAAGAAACATTTCTATTTGAGCAGCCGCAGCCTTGGCTTTAGCACAACTATTAGAGTTCGTTTTCTTAAAATATGCTATTACATCTTTATTCAGGACTCTAGTTTTATAAATCAATTTATAAATGTCATCGGACAGATTCGCAATATCTTTAAGCTCGTCTTCCTCTGACTTTAGACCTTTTTCATTATCAACTTCAGCAAGTTGGATAGTCTCATTTAAATTAGCATTCCCTACATTCGGAGCTCCAAAATTGAAATTAAAACCCCCCGGAACCGCCGAGGGCTGAGCTCTGGTGACTGTCAAACCACCAAGGGATACGCCTCCGGACTCTATGATGGCTTCTACGGTTTTAGTTTTTTTGCTCCCGTTTGATATTGTGGAATCCGAGTCGCTGGCATAGCCAAGTCTCTTCGGAAAAACTTCCATATCGCTTCTAGTTCGTTTTTTATTAATTTTTTCACCTTCGTTTTCTTTTTCAAATTCCTTCACCTGTTCCTGCACCCTACTAGCCCCAACCCCGGAAGGAGGAGGAGCAGGAGTATCAAGGGACAGGATAATACTATCTTCGCGGACCGAAGACATCACTTACGATGATCTAACAAGTAAGTGTAGAAAACTTGAGGCTCTCCAGCCTCATCAGCGCGGTCAGCAAACAGCCTAATTAATATAACCGTGGCTAGGAACCTAGGCTCCCCAGCCTCGGGCCCTGTCACGGCTCTTATTTTCAGCAGCCCACTAATAAGTTATTTTAACTAATAGATGGTCGGCAAGGCTACCCAGCCTTGCTGATTGTACTAATTTTTTTTTCAGGTACACTAATTCTAGGAGTAAAGGTAAGTTCGTCAGGAAAAACACAGAGTTATCGTAAAAAATTACACTATATTTTCAACTAATTTGAAGAGCTAAAGAAAATCTTAATAAACTAAATTCGACAAAATTCGAAAACACCAGTACACACTCGCAAGTTACAAACTTAATCCTAACTATCAAAAAATTTTTACATAATTTTAAAATTTCTGATTTAACAAAATATTTTTCGATGATAAAAAACTAAAAAATTTTTTCAAACTTTGGAACCCCTTGTGAACGAAAAAACGGTAAGCACGCGACTAACAGCAGGGTACCCTCTGTTTTTTGCCCCGTGTCCGACCTTCCTATGTTCCGAGAACAAACTATTTTTTTTTCGCAATTTCAAAAATATTAGAGAAAATTCCCTCAACTTCAATTATTGTTTGGCAATTTCAAATACTACCACCTATAACAGGTAGTATATCACGAAATTTCCACTTACTGGTAAAATTAGCAAAATATGAAATTTGGAAACTCAAAAATTTTTTTAAATTATCTAGCCTAATATAAACTATTTTTTACTAATTTTTTCTAAATTTAAACACGCGCTACAAACACTCACGATTCAGACTAAATATAAAATTAAACACTAAATTAACGCACAAAAAACTAGGGAGAACCCACCACCGACACACACGGCTCGAGTCACGACTTCACGAGAAAGACCAGGAACGAAGTTACACTAATTATTTTTACTAATATAATTCTCTAATTTTATTTTTAATTTTCAGATTACGGCGGAAGAAGAACGAGAACGACTAGAAGAAGTCAGGGCAGAAGCCCCCACAGCTCGAGGATCTAACTCCTCAGCTAACGGTTTCCCGTACTTTTCCACTATTCAACTGTAAAATTTTAAACACTTGGTAAGTATCTAGGAAACTTCATGATCAAAGGTCTGTACTCGGCGAAATCTAAACTCGAACTCTCAAATGTGCGGACCTAACCGCAAATGTGCGGACCTAACAGCAAATGTGCGGACCTAATCGCAAATGTGCGGACCTAACCGCAAATCTGCCGAAATAACCGCAAATATGCAGACCTAACCGTACGTGTGCAGACCTAAGCGCAAATGTGCAGACCTAACCGCAAATGTGCCGACCTAACCGCAAATGTGCAGACCTAACCGCAAATGTGCCGACCTAACCTCAAATGTGCGGACCTAACCGCAAATGTGCGGACCTAACCGCAAATGTGCCGACCTAACCTCAAATGTGCGGGCTTAACCGTAAATGTGCAGACCTAACCGCAAATGTGCGGACCTAACCGCAAATGTGCGGACCTAACCGCAAATGTGCGGACCTCACCGCAAATGTGTGGACCCAACCGGAAATGTGCGGACCTAACCGCAACTGTGCGGACCTACCCGAAAATGTGCGGACCTAACCGAAATTGTGCGGAACTAACCGCAAATATGCAGACCTAACCGCCAATATGCAGACCTGACCGCAAATGTGTGGACCTAACCGCAAATGTGCCGACCTAACCGCAACTGTGCAGACCGAACCGCAAATGTGCAGACCAAACGGCAAATGTTCCGACCTAACCGCAAATGTGCCGACCTAACCGCAAATGTGCCGACCTAACCGCAAATGTGCCGACATAACCGCAAATGTGCGGACCTACCCGCAAATGTGCGGACATAACCGCAAATGTGCGGACCTAACCGCAAATGTGCGGACCTAACCGCAAATGTGCCGACCTAACCGCAAATGTGCCGACCTAACCGCAAATGTGCAGACCTAACCGCAAATGTGCAGACCTAACCGCAAATGTGCGGAACTAACCGCATATGTGCGGACCTAACCGCAAATGTGCGGACCTAACCGCAAATGTGCGGACGTAACCGCAAATGTGCAGACCTAAGCGCAAATGTGCAGACATAACCGCAAATGTGCGGACCTACCCGCAAATGTGCGGACATAACCGCAAATGTGCGGACCTAACCGCAAATGTGCGGTCCTAACCGCAAATGTGCGGACCTAACCGCAAATGTGCGGACCTCACCGCAAATGTGTGGACCCAACCGGAAATGTGCGGACCTAACCGCAACTGTGTGGACCTAACCGCAAATGTGCAGACCTAACCGCAAATGTGCGGACCTATCCGCAAATGTGCGGACCTACCCGAAAATGTGCGGACCTTACCGCAAATGTGCGGACCTATCCGCAAATGTGCGGACCTAACCGCAAATGTGCCGAAATAACCGCAAATATGCAGACCTAACCCCAAATGTGCAGACCTAACCGCAAATATGCGGTCCTAACCGCAAATGTGCGGACCTAACCGCAAATGTGCGGACCTCACTGCAAATGTGTGGACCCAACCGGAAATGTGCGGACCTCACCGCAAATGTGTGGACCCAACCGGAAATGTGCGGACCTAACCGCAACTGTGCGGACCTCACCGCAAATGTGTGGACCCAACCGGAAATGTGCGGACCTAACCGAAATTGTGCGGAACTAACCGCAAATGTGCGGACCTAACAGCAAATGTGCGGACCTAACCGCAAATGTGCGGACCTAACCGCAAATGTGCCGAAATAACCGCAAATATGCAGACCTAACCCCAAATGTGCAGACCTAACCGCAAATGTGCAGACCTAACCGCAAATGTGCGGACCTATCCGCAAATGTGCGGACCTACCCGAAAATGTGCGGAACTAACCGCATATGTGCGGACCTAACCGCAAATGTGCGGACCTAACCGCAAATGTGCGGACGTAACCGCAAATGTGCAGACCTAAGCGCAAATGTGCAGACATAACCGCAAATGTGCGGACCTACCCGCAAATGTGCGGACATAACCGCAAATGTGCGGACCTAACCGCAAATGTGCGGTCCTAACCGCAAATGTGCGGACCTAACCGCAAATGTGCGGACCTCACCGCAAATGTGTGGACCCAACCGGAAATGTGCGGACCTAACCGCAACTGTGCGGACCTAACCGCAAATGTGCAGACCTAACCGCAAATGTGCGGACCTATCCGCAAATGTGCGGACCTACCCGAAAATGTGCGGACCTTACCGCAAATGTGCGGACCTATCCGCAAATGTGCGGACCTAACCGCAAATGTGCCGAAATAACCGCAAATATGCAGACCTAACCCCAAATGTGCAGACCTAACCGCAAATATGCGGTCCTAACCGCAAATGTGCGGACCTAACCGCAAATGTGCGGACCTCACTGCAAATGTGTGGACCCAACCGGAAATGTGCGGACCTCACCGCAAATGTGTGGACCCAACCGGAAATGTGCGGACCTAACCGCAACTGTGCGGACCTCACCGCAAATGTGTGGACCCAACCGGAAATGTGCGGACCTAACCGAAATTGTGCGGAACTAACCGCAAATGTGCGGACCTAACAGCAAATGTGCGGACCTAACCGCAAATGTGCGGACCTAACCGCAAATGTGCCGAAATAACCGCAAATATGCAGACCTAACCCCAAATGTGCAGACCTAACCGCAAATGTGCAGACCTAACCGCAAATGTGCGGACCTATCCGCAAATGTGCGGACCTACCCGAAAATGTGCGGACCTTACCGCAAATGTGCGGACCTATCCGCAAATGTGCGGACCTAACCGCAAATGTGCCGAAATAACCGCAAATATGCAGACCTAACCCCAAATGTGCAGACCTAACCGGAAATATGCGGTATTAACCGCAAATGTGCGGACCTAACCGCAAATGTGCGGACCTAACCGCAAATGTGCGGACCTCACCGCAAATGTGTGGACCCAAACGGAAATGTGCGGACCTAACCGCAACTGTGCGGACCTCACCGCAAATGTGTGGACCCAACCGGAAATGTGCGGACCTAACCGCAACTGTGCGGACCTACCCGAAAATGTGCGGACCTAACCGAAATTGTGCGGAACTAACCGCAAATATGCAGACCTAACCGCAAATATGCAGACCTAACCCCAAATGTGCAGACCTAACCGCAAATGTGCAGACCTAACAGCAAATGTGCGGAACTCACCGCAAATGTGTGGACCTAACCGCAATTGTGCAGACCTAACCGGAAATTTGCCGAACTAACCTCAAATGTGCGGACCTAACCGCAAATGTGCGGACCTAACAGCAAATGTGCGGACCTAATCGCAAATGTGCGGACCTAACCGCAAATCTGCCGAAATAACCGCAAATATGCAGACCTAACCGTACGTGTGCAGACCTAAGCGCAAATGTGCAGACCTAACCGCAAATGTGCCGACCTAACCGCAAATGTGCAGACCTAACCGCAAATGTGCCGACCTAACCTCAAATGTGCGGACCTAACCGCAAATGTGCGGACCTAACCGCAAATGTGCCGACCTAACCTCAAATGTGCGGGCTTAACCGTAAATGTGCAGACCTAACCGCAAATGTGCGGACCTAACCGCAAATGTGCGGACCTCACCGCAAATGTGTGGACCCAACCGGAAATGTGCGGACCTAACCGCAACTGTGCGGACCTACCCGAAAATGTGCGGACCTAACCGAAATTGTGCGGAACTAACCGCAAATATGCAGATCTAACCGCCAATATGCAGACCTGACCGCAAATGTGTGGACCTAACCGCAAATGTGCCGACCTAACCGCATATGTGCAGACCGAACCGCAAATGTGCAGACCAAACGGCAAATGTTCCGACCTAACCGCAAATGTGCCGACCTAACCGCAAATGTGCCGACCTAACCGCAAATGTGCCGACCTAACCGCAAATGTGCCGACCTAACCGCAAATGTGCCGACATAACCGCAAATGTGCGGACCTAACCGCAAATGTGCGGACCTAATCGCAAATGTGCGGACCTCACCGCAAATGTGTGGACCTAACCGCAATTGTGCAGACCTAACCGGAAATTTGCCGAACTAACCTCAAATGTGCGGACCTAACCGCAAATGTGCGGACCTAACCGCAAATGTGCGGACCTCACCGCAAATGTGTGGACCCAACCGGAAATGTGCGGACCTAACCGCAACTGTGCGGACCTAACCGCAAATGTGCAGACCTAACCGCAAATGTGCGGACCTATCCGCAAATGTGCGGACCTACCCGAAAATGTGCGGACCTTACCGCAAATGTGCGGACCTAACCGCAAATGTGCCGAAATAACCGCAAATATGCAGACCTAACCCCAAATGTGCAGACCTAACCGCAAATATGCGGTCCTAACCGCAAATGTGCGGACCTAACCGCAAATGTGCGGACCTCACTGCAAATGTGTGGACCCAACCGGAAATGTGCGGACCTCACCGCAAATGTGTGGACCCAACCGGAAATGTGCGGACCTAACCGCAACTGTGCGGACCTCACCGCAAATGTGTGGACCCAACCGGAAATGTACGGACCTAACCGAAATTGTGCGGAACTAACCGCAAATGTGCGGACCTAACAGCAAATGTGCGGACCTAACCGCAAATGTGCGGACCTAACCGCAAATGTGCCGAAATAACCGCAAATATGCAGACCTAACCCCAAATGTGCAGACCTAACCGCAAATGTGCAGACCTAACCGCAAATGTGCGGACCTATCCGCAAATGTGCGGACCTACCCGAAAATGTGCGGACCTTACCGCAAATGTGCGGACCTATCCGCAAATGTGCGGATCTAACCGCAAATGTGCCGAAATAACCGCAAATATGCAGACCTAACCCCAAATGTGCAGACCTAACCGGAAATATGCGGTCCTAACCGCAAATGTGCGGACCTAACCGCAAATGTGCGGACCTAACCGCAAATGTGCGGACCTCACCGCAAATGTGTGGACCCAAACGGAAATGTGCGGACCTAACCGCAACTGTGCGGACCTCACCGCAAATGTGTGGACACAACCGGAAATGTGCGGACCTAACCGCAACTGTGCGGACCTACCCGAAAATGTGCGGACCTAACCGAAATTGTGCGGAATTAACCGCAAATGTTCGGACCTAACCGAAATTGTGCGGAACTAACCGCAAATATGCAGACCTAACCGCAAATATGCAGACCTAACCCCAAATGTGCAGACCTAACCGCAAATGTGCAGACCTAACAGCAAATGTGCGGAACTCACCGCAAATGTGTGGACCTAACCGCAATTGTGCAGACCTAACCGGAAATTTGCCGAACTAACCTCAAATGTGCGGACCTAACCGCAAATGTGCGGACCTAACAGCAAATGTGCGGACCTAATCGCAAATGTGCGGACCTAACCACAAATCTGCCGAAATAACCGCAAATATGCAGACCTAACCGTACGTGTGCAGACCTAAGCGCAAATGTGCAGACCTAACCGCAAATGTGCCGACCTAACCGCAAATGTGCAGACCTAACCGCAAATGTGCCGACCTAACCTCAAATGTGCGGACCTAACCGCAAATGTGCGGACCTAACCGCAAATGTGCCGACCTAACCTCAAATGTGCGGGCTTAACCGTAAATGTGCAGACCTAACCGCAAATGTGCGGACCTAACCGCAAATGTGCGGACCTCACCGCAAATGTGTGGACCCAACCGGAAATGTGCGGACCTAACCGCAACTGTGCGGACCTACCCGAAAATGTGCGGACCTAACCGAAATTGTGCGGAACTAACCGCAAATATGCAGATCTAACCGCCAATATGCAGACCTGACCGCAAATGTGTGGACCTAACCGCAAATGTGCCGACCTAACCGCATATGTGCAGACCGAACCGCAAATGTGCAGACCAAACGGCAAATGTTCCGACCTAACCGCAAATGTGCCGACCTAACCGAAAATGTGCCGACCTAACCGCAAATGTGCCGACCTAACCGCAAATGTGCCGACATAACCGCAAATGTGCGGACCTACCCGCAAATGTGCGGACATAACCGCAAATGTGCGGACCTCACCGCAAATGTGTGGACCTAACCGCAATTGTGCAGACCTAACCGGAAATTTGCCGAACTAACCTCAAATGTGCGGACCTAACCGCAAATGTGCGGACCTAACAGCAAATGTGCGGACCTAATCGCAAATGTGCGGACCTAACCGCAAATCTGCCGAAATAACCGCAAATATGCAGACCTAACCGTACGTGTGCAGACCTAAGCGCAAATGTGCAGACCTAACCGCAAATGTGCCGACCTAACCGCAAATGTGCGGACCTAACCGCAAATGTGCGGTCCTAACCGCAAATGTGAGGACCTAACAGCAAATGTGCGGACCAAACCGCAAATGTGCGGACCTCACCGCAAATCTGTGGACCTAACCGCAAATGTGCGGACCTAACCGCAACTGTGCGGACCTACCCGAAAATGTGCGGACCTAACCGAAATTGTGCGGACCTATCCGCAAATCTGTGGACCTAACCGCAAATGTGCGGACCTAACCGCAAATGTGCGGACCTACCCGAAAATGTGCGGACCTCACCGCAAATCTGTGGACCTAACCGCAAATGTGCGGACCTAACCGCAAATGTGCGGACCTACCCGAAAATGTGCGGACCTACCCGAAAATGTGCGGACCTTACCGCAAATGTGCGGACCTAACCGCAAATGTGCGGACCTAACCGCAAATGTGCGGACCTAACCGCAAATGTGGGGACCTAACCGCAAATGTGCGGTCCTAACCGCAAATGTGCGGACCTAACCGCAAATGTGCGGACCAAACCGCAAATGTGCGGACCTCACCGCAAATCTGTGGACCTAACCGCAAATGTGCGGACCTAACCGCAAATGTGCGGACCTAACCGCAAATGTGCGGACCTAACCGCAAATGTGCGGACCTAACCGCAAATGTGCAGTCCTAACCGCAAATGTGCGAACCTAACCGCAAATGTGCGGACCTAACCGCAAATGTGCGGACCTAACCGCAAATGTGCGGACCTACCCGAAAATGTGCGGACCTATCCGCAAATGTGCGGACCTAACCGCAAATGTGCAGACCTAACCGCAAATGTGCGGACCTAACCGCAAATGTGCGGACCTAACCGCAAATATGCGGTCCTAACCGCAAATGTGCGGACCTCACCGCAAATGTGCGGTCCTAACCGCAAATGTGCGGACCTAACCGCAAATGTGCGGACCTACCCGAAAATGTGCGGACCTTACCGCAAATGTGCAGACCTAAGCGCAAATGTGCAGACCTAACCGCAAATGTGCCGACCTAACCGCAAATGTGCAGACCTAACCGCAAATGTGCCGACCTAACCTCAAATGTGCGGACCTAACCGCAAATGTGCGGACCTAACCGCAAATGTGCCGACCTAACCTCAAATGTGCGGGCTTAACCGTAAATGTGCAGACCTAACCGCAAATGTGCGGACCTAACCGCAAATGTGCGGACCTCACCGCAAATGTGTGGACCCAACCGGAAATGTGCGGACCAAACCGCAAATGTGCGGACCTCACCGCAAATCTGTGGACCTAACCGCAAATGTGCGGACCTAACCGCAACTGTGCGGACCTACCCGAAAATGTGCGGACCTAACCGAAATTGTGCGGACCTATCCGCAAATCTGTGGACCTAACCGCAAATGTGCGGACCTAACCGCAAATGTGCGGACCTACCCGAAAATGTGCGGACCTCACCGCAAATCTGTGGACCTAACCGCAAATGTGCGGACCTAACCGCAAATGTGCGGACCTACCCGAAAATGTGCGGACCTACCCGAAAATGTGCGGACCTTACCGCAAATGTGCGGACCTAACCGCAAATGTGCGGACCTAACAGCAAATGTGCGGACCTAACCGCAAATGTGGGGACCTAACCGCAAATGTGCGGTCCTAACCGCAAATGTGCGGACCTAACCGCAAATGTGCGGACCAAACCGCAAATGTGCGGACCTCACCGCAAATCTGTGGACCTAACCGCAAATGTGCGGACCTAACCGCAAATGTGCGGACCTAACCGCAAATGTGCGGACCTAACCGCAAATGTGCGGACCTAACCGCAAATGTGCGGTCCTAACCGCAAATGTGCGAACCTAACCGCAAATGTGCGGACCTAACCGCAAATGTGCGGACCTAACCGCAAATGTGCGGACCTACCCGAAAATGTGCGGACCTATCCGCAAATGTGCGGACCTAACCGCAAATGTGCAGACCTAACCGCAAATGTGCGGACCTAACCGCAAATGTGCGGACCTAACCGCAAATATGCGGTCCTAACCGCAAATGTGCGGACTTAACCGCAAATGTGCGGTCCTAACCGCAAATGTGCGGACCTAACCGCAAATGTGCGGACCTACCCGAAAATGTGCGGACCTTACCGCAAATGTGCAGACCTAACCGCAAATGTGCAGACCTAACCGCAAATGTGCCGACCTAACCGCAAATGTGCAGACCTAACCGCAAATGTGCCGACCTAACCTCAAATGTGCGGACCTAACCGCAAATGTGCGGACCTAACCGCAAATGTGCCGACCTAACCTCAAATGTGCGGGCTTAACCGTAAATGTGCGGACCTAACCGCAAATGTGCGGACCTAACCGCAAATGTGCGGACCTCACCGCAAATGTGTGGACCCAACCGGAAATGTGCGGACCTAACCGCAACTGTGCGGACCTACCCGAAAATGTGCGGACCTAACCGAAATTGTGCGGAACTAACCGCAAATATGCAGATCTAACCGCCAATATGCAGACCTGACCGCAAATGTGTGGACCTAACCGCAAATGTGCCGACCTAACCGCATATGTGCAGACCGAACCGCAAATGTGCAGACCAAACGGCAAATGTTCCGACCTAACCGCAAATGTGCCGACCTAACCGCAAATGTGCCGACCTAACCGCAAATGTGCCGACCTAACCGCAAATGTGCCGACCTAACCGCAAATGTGCCGACATAACCGCAAATGTGCGGACCTAACCGCAAATGTGCGGACCTAATCGCAAATGTGCGGACCTCACCGCAAATGTGTGGACCTAACCGCAATTGTGCAGACCTAACCGGAAATTTGCCGAACTAACCTCAAATGTGCGGACCTAACCGCAAATGTGCGGACCTAACCGCAAATGTGCGGACCTCACCGCAAATGTGTGGACCCAACCGGAAATGTGCGGACCTAACCGCAACTGTGCGGACCTAACCGCAAATGTGCAGACCTAACCGCAAATGTGCGGACCTATCCGCAAATGTGCGGACCTACCCGAAAATGTGCGGACCTTACCGCAAATGTGCGGACCTAACCGCAAATGTGCCGAAATAACCGCAAATATGCAGACCTAACCCCAAATGTGCAGACCTAACCGCAAATATGCGGTCCTAACCGCAAATGTGCGGACCTAACCGCAAATGTGCGGACCTCACTGCAAATGTGTGGACCCAACCGGAAATGTGCGGACCTCACCGCAAATGTGTG
>CAKAJI010000119.1:0-24332 GCA_916610255.1 Lasioglossum lativentre | reverse complement strand
AAGCTGACCATACCGCAAATACGCAGACCTAACCGCAAATATGCAGACCTAACCGCAAATATGCAGACCTCACCGCAAATATGCAGACCTATTTTCAAATATGCAGACCTAACCGCAAATATGCAGACCTATACACAAATATGCAGACCTAACCGCACATATGCAGACCTAACCGCAAATATGCAGACCTAACTTCAAATATGCAGACCTAACCGCAAATATGCAGACCTAACCGCAAATATGCAGACCTAACCGCAAATATGCAAACCTAACCGCAAATATGCAAACCTCACCGCAAATATGCAGACCTAACCGCAAATATGCAGACCTATACGCAAATATGCAGAAATAACCGCAAATATGCAGAACTAACCGCAAATATTCAGACCTAACCGCAAATATGCAGACCTAACCGCAAATATGCAGACCTAACCGCAAATATGCAGACCTAACCGCAAATATGCAGACCTAACCGCAAATAAGCTGACCATACCGCAAATACGCAGACCTAACCGCAAATACGCAGACCTAACCGCAAATATGCAGGCCTAACCGCAAATATGCAGACCTAACCGCAAATATGCAGACCTCACCGCAAATATGCAGACCTAACCGCAAATATGCAGACCTATACGCAAATATGCAGAAATGACCGCAAATTTGCAGAACTAACCGCAAATATGCAGACCTCACCGCAAATATGCAGACCTAACCGCAAATATGCAGACCTATACGCAAATATGCAGAAATAACCGCAAATATGCAGAACTAACCGCAAATATGCAGGCCTAACCGCAAATATGCAGACCTAACCGCAAATATGCAGACCTCACCGCAAATATGCAGACCTAACCGCAAATATGCAGACCTCACCGCAAATATGCAGACCTAACCGCAAATATGCAGACCCAACCGCAAATATGCAGGCCTAACCGTAAATATGCAGACCCAACCGCAAATATGCAGACCTAACCGCAAATATGCAGACCTCACCGCAAATATGCAGACCTAACAGCAAATATGCAGACCTAACAGCAAATATGCAGACCTAACCGCAAATATGCAGACCTATCATCAAATATGCAGACCTAACCGCAAACATGCAGACCTAACCGCAAATATGCAGACCTAACCGCAAATAGGCAGACCTAACCGCAAATATGCAGACCTAACCGCAAATATCCAGACCCAACCGCAAATATGCAGGCCTAACCGTAAATATGCAGACCTAACCGCAAATATGCAGAATTATCATCAAATATGCAGACCTATCCGCAAATATGCAGACCTAACTGCAAATATCCAGACCTAACCGCAAATATGCAGACCTCACCGTAAATATGCAGACCTAACCGCAAATATGCAGACCTATCATCAAATATGCAGACCTAACCGCAAATATGCAGAGCTAACCGCAAATATGCAGACCTAACCGCAAATAGGCAGACCTAACCGCAAATATGCAGCCCTAACCGCAAATATGCAGACCTCACCGCAAATATGCAGACCTAACCGCAAATATGCAGACCTATACGCAAATATGCAGAAATGACCGCAAATTTGCAGAACTAACCGCAAATATGCAGACCTCACCGCAAATATGCAGACCTAACCGCAAATATGCAGACCTATACGCAAATATGCAGAAATAACCGCAAATATGCAGAACTAACCGCAAATATGCAGGCCTAACCGCAAATATGCAGACCTAACCGCAAATATGCAGACCTCACCGCAAATATGCAGACCTAACCGCAAATATGCAGACCTCACCGCAAATATGCAGACCTAACCGCAAATATGCAGACCCAACCGCAAATATGCAGGCCTAACCGTAAATATGCAGACCCAACCGCAAATATGCAGACCTAACCGCAATATGCAGACCTCACCGCAAATATGCAGACCTAACAGCAAATATGCAGACCTAACAGCAAATATGCAGACCTAACCGCAAATATGCAGACCTATCATCAAATATGCAGACCTAACCGCAAACATGCAGACCTAACCGCAAATATGCAGACCTAACCGCAAATATGCAGACCTAACCGCAAATATGCAGACCTAACCGCAAATATCCAGACCCAACCGCAAATATGCAGGCCTAACCGTAAATATGCAGACCTAACCGCAAATATGCAGAATTATCATCAAATATGCAGACCTATCCGCAAATATGCAGACCTAACTGCAAATATCCAGACCTAACCGCAAATATGCAGACCTCACCGTAAATATGCAGACCTAACCGCAAATATGCAGACCTATCATCAAATATGCAGACCTAACCGCAAATATGCAGAGCTAACCGCAAATATGCAGACCTAACCGCAAATAGGCAGACCTAACCGCAAATATGCAGCCCTAACCGCAAATATGCAGACCTATCCGCAAATATGCAGACCTAACCCCAAATATGCGGACCTAACTGCAAATATGCAGACCTAACCGCAAATAAGCAGACCTAACCGCAAATATGCAGACCTAACCGCAAATATGCAGACGTCACCGCAAATATGCAGACCTAACCGCAAATATGCAGACCTCACCGCAAATATGCAGACCTAACCGCAAATATGCAGACCTCACCGCAAATATGCAGACCTATCACCAAATATGCAGACCTAACCGCAAATATGCAGACCTCACCGCAAATATGCAGACCTAACCGCAAATATGCAGACCTAACCGCAAATATGCACACCTAACCGCAAATTTGCAGTCCTAACCGCAAATATGCAGACCTAACCGCAAATGAGCTGACCATACCGCAAATACGCAGACCTAACCGCAAATATGCAGGCCTAACCGCAAATATGCAGACCTAACCGCAAATATGCAGACCTATACGCGAATATGCAGACCTAACCACAAATATGCAGACCTAACCGCAAATATGCAGACCTAACATCAAATATGCAGACCTAACAGCAAATATGCAGACCTAACAGCAAATATGCAGACCTAACCGCAAATATGCAGACCTATCATCAAATATGCAGACCTAACCGCAAACATGCAGACCTAACCGCAAATATGCAGACCTAACCGCAAATATGCAGACCTAACCGCAAATATGCAGACCTAACCGCAAATATCCAGACCCAACCGCAAATATGCAGGCCTAACCGTAAATATGCAGACCTAACCGCAAATATGCAGAATTATCATCAAATATGCAGACCTATCCGCAAATATGCAGACCTAACTGCAAATATCCAGACCTAACCGCAAATATGCAGACCTCACCGTAAATATGCAGACCTAACCGCAAATATGCAGACCTATCATCAAATATGCAGACCTAACCGCAAATATGCAGAGCTAACCGCAAATATGCAGACCTAACCGCAAATAGGCAGACCTAACCGCAAATATGCAGCCCTAACCGCAAATATGCAGACCTATCCGCAAATATGCAGACCTAACCCCAAATATGCGGACCTAACTGCAAATATGCAGACCTAACCGCAAATAAGCAGACCTAACCGCAAATATGCAGACCTAACCGCAAATATGCAGACGTCACCGCAAATATGCAGACCTAACCGCAAATATGCAGACCTCACCGCAAATATGCAGACCTAACCGCAAATATGCAGACCTCACCGCAAATATGCAGACCTATCACCAAATATGCAGACCTAACCGCAAATATGCAGACCTCACCGCAAATATGCAGACCTAACCGCAAATATGCAGACCTAACCGCAAATATGCACACCTAACCGCAAATTTGCAGTCCTAACCGCAAATATGCAGACCTAACCGCAAATGAGCTGACCATACCGCAAATACGCAGACCTAACCGCAAATATGCAGGCCTAACCGCAAATATGCAGACCTAACCGCAAATATGCAGACCTATACGCGAATATGCAGACCTAACCACAAATATGCAGACCTAACCGCAAATATGCAGACCTAACATCAAATATGCAGACCTAACCGCAAATATGCAGACCTCACCGCAAATATGCAGACCTCACCGCAAATATGCAGACCTAACCGCAAATATGCAGACCTAACCGCAAATATGCAGACCTAACCGCAAATATGCAGACCAATCAGCAAATATGCAGACCTAACCGCAAATATGCTGACCTAACCGCAAATATGCAGACCTAACCGCAAATATGCAGACCTAACCGCAAATATGCAGACCTAACCGCAAATATGCAGACCAATCAGCAAATATGCAGACCTAACTTCAAATATGCAGACCTAACCGCAAATATGCCGACCTAACCGCAAATATGCAGACCTAACCGCAAATATGCTGACCAATCAGCAAATATGCAGACCTAACCGCAAATATGCAGACCTCACCGCAAATATGCAGACCTAACAGCAAATATGCAGACCAATCAGCAAATATGCAGACCTAACCGCAAATATGCTGACCTAACCGCAAATATGCTGACCCAACCGCAAATATGCAGGCGTAACCGTAAGTATGCAGACCCAACCGCAAATATGCAGATCTAACCGCAAATATCCAGACCTAACCGCAAATATGCAGACCTCACCGCAAATATGCAGACCTAACCGCAAATATGCAGACCTATCATCAAATATGCAGACCCAACCGCAAATATGCAGATCTAACCGCAAATATGCAGACCTAACCGCAAATATGCAGACCTAACCGCAAATATGCAGACCTATACACAAATATGCAGACCTAACCGCACATATGCAGACCTAACCGCAAATATGCAGACCTAACTTCAAATATGCAGACCTAACCGCAAATATGCAGACCTAACCGCAAATATGCAAACCTAACCGCAAATATGCAAACCTCACCGCAAATATGCAGACCTAACCGCAAATATGCAGACCTATACGCAAATATGCAGAAATAACCGCAAATATGCTGTGACGTGGCAGATTTTGCCACTGTCCTGCCGAACCCTCAGCGAAGGACCGGGCCGGTATTAAAAGCGAAATCGGCTGTGCGATCGGTCTCCCTGGACGTTCGAGTTCCAGCGGAACGGAATTATCGCGTTTGAATGTCGCGCCGCTGGGCGCGACACGAAGTTTCAGGGGTAGCCGGAGTCAGAAGGAACCCGGTACCTATTTCCTGCCGTGATTGGCGCAGAGTCTCTGGAAGAGACGCTCGGAGCACCTATCGCAGCGCATCGTCGACGAACCAGACGATCGAGAGGGAATCGAGTCCGGATTTACCAACCCGGAGAGGCCGACGAGGATATCGAGAATGCGGGACGTACAACAGCCCAACCTCGTCGACCCTCGTCCAGGAGTTGCACGAAGAACACCCTGGAATGGCTCGCGCCCTCTCTAGCCGCCCTCGCAGCCCCGTACCGTGGAGCCCCGGAAAATCGACAAATTGCCGGAGGCACGGGTCCGAGGGGCACGATAGTTGTCCCTGCTGCGAGAAGCCACGCGATAGGCCCGAGCGCCGCCTAGGAGGAAATAGTCGAGGGAGAGGGGGACGCCTCGCTTCCGCGTTACCGAGCCGGCTCGAATTGGGTCACTGGGTCACGAGATCGCGACAGAGCCACTAGTACCGCCACTAAACCCGCGATCAGTAGAGAGTAGTACATTTGTGATACCGAAGAACCCGTAAGAAGGGATCCTTTGCCGTTTGGTAAGTGCCGATCCGATTATTTGGAACAAATAAGTGCGTGAACAATTCGTGTTGGCTCGGGGCGTTTTCGCGAAACTCCTGTGTCGTGTCGCGTACCACATTGCCGTCGTCGTTTCCGAAGACCAGGAGTAGCTCTCCCGAGAGGAACGCGAGGCCGTGGGTCGTATTGCCGCCGATTGTCCGGGGAACGGAATATTCGGGGCGTACGATTTTCGACGAGTAAATTACGAGCCTATCTCGAAACGTTCCACGGTGGGACGACGCGCCGTGCCGATTTCGACCTTCTCGCGACTTTGCCGTGATCCGCGCCCAGTCCACGTCGAAACTACGCGTCTGTCATCGGAGCTCGACAGAATCCGTGCCGTAAAGGCTTGTATTTTCACGCGAAGTCCTGTGACTGCCGAGCTCAACGCGAAAGAATAAAGTACGCGCGATCGGTCGAACACCTGCCGAGAGAAATTGTCTTCGCGCCGGCAAATTCCTGTTGCCGCCGGCGTTCACCGGCGGCCGCTACTATCATCTCGTTAATAAACGAACATTATTGCCGAATACCGCGTCAATTATTCTCCCTACGAGAAACGTTCCTGTCGCGGGGAATGCCCCGTTCCTTCTCTTCACGTGGAACCCTGACCTTGTTCGCGGCTATCCCAGGTTATCGCGCAGTCCTCACGGAGTAGAGATCGTCGTGCCGAATTCGCGTCTCGTGAATCTTTCGCGTGACACCTTGTCGTGTCTGGCGCCCGGATTTCGTATTAGCCATCTTGATAGTTACTCCGATTCGATTCCGTGAACGATTGTTTGTCCCGGGAGGACCACGTGTCGCGCGACCGAGCGTGGCCCGGTCTTCAAGCCGTAATTTCCCGTGTGCGGTTCCTTCCTCGTTCGCGAGAAAGGAAGCGACGTGACAATGCAGAACTAACCGCAAATATGCAGACCTCACCGCAAATATGCAGACCTAACCGCAAATATGCAGACCTATACGCAAATATGCAGAAATAACCGCAAATATGCAGAACTAACCGCAAATATGCAGACCTATCCGCAAATATGCAGACCTAACCCCAAATATGCAGACCTAACCGCAAATATGCAGACCTAACCGCAAATATGCAGACCTAACCGCAAATATGCAGACCTAACCGCAAATATGCAGACCAATCAGCAAATATGCAGACCTAACCGCAAATATGCAGACCAATCAGCAAATATGCAGACCTAACCGCAAATATGCAGACCTCACCGCAAATATGCAGACCTAACCGCAAATATGCAGACCTATACGCAAATATGCAGACCTAACCGCACATATGCAGACCTAACCGCAAATATGCAGACCAATCAGCAAATATGCAGACCTAACCGCAAATATGCAGACCTAACCGCAAATATCCAGTCCTAACCGCAAATATGCAGACCTCACCGCAAATATGCAGACCTCACCGCAAATATGCAGACCTAACCGCAAATATGCAGACCTAACCGCAAATATGCAGACCTAACCGCAAATATGCAGACCAATCAGCAAATATGCAGACCTAACTTCAAATATGCAGACCTAACCGCAAATATGCCGACCTAACCGCAAATATGCAGACCTAACCGCAAATATCCAGACCTAACCGCACATATGCAGACCCAACCGCAAATATGCAGACCTAACCGCAAATATGCAGACCAATCAGCAAATATGCAGACCTCACTTTAAATATGCAGACCTTACCGCAAATACGCAGACCTAACCGCAAATATGCAGACCTAACCGCAAATATGCTGACCAATCAGCAAATATGCAGACCTAACCGCAAATATGCAGACCTCACCGCAAATATGCAGACCTAACAGCAAATATGCAGACCAATCAGCAAATATGCAGACCTAACCGCAAATATGCTGACCTAACCGCAAATATGCAGACCCAACCGCAAATATGCAGGCCTAACCGTAAGTATGCAGACCCAACCGCAAATATGCAGACCTAACCGCAAATATGCAGACCTATACGTAAATATGCAGACCTAACTGCAAATTTGCAGACCTATCCGCAAATATGCAGACCTAACCCCAAATATGCAGACCTAACCGCAAATATGCAGACCTAACCGCAAATATGCAGACCTAACCGCAAATATGCAGACCAATCAGCAAATATGCAGACCTAACCGCAAATATGCAGACCTCACCGCAAATATGCAGACCTAACAGCAAATATGCAGACCAATCAGCAAATATGCAGACCTATACGCAAATATGCAGACCTAACCGCAAATATGCAGACCTAACCGCAAATATGCAGACCAATCAGCAAATATGCAGACCTAACCGCAAATATGCAGACCTAACCGCAAATATCCAGTCCTAACCGCAAATATGCAGACCTCACCGCAAATATGCAGACCTCACCGCAAATATGCAGACCTAACCGCAAATATGCAGACCTAACCGCAAATATGCAGACCTAACCGCAAATATGCAGACCAATCAGCAAATATGCAGACCTAACTTCAAATATGCAGACCTAACCGCAAATATGCAGACCTAACCGCAAATATGCAGACCTAACCGCAAATATGCAGACCAATCAGCAAATATGCAGACCTAACCGCAAATATGCAGACCTCACCGCAAATATGCAGACCTAACAGCAAATATGCAGACCAATCAGCAAATATGCAGACCTAACCGCAAATATGCTGACCTAACCGCAAATATGCAGACCCAACCGCAAATATGCAGGCCTAACCGTAAATATGCAGACCCAACCGCAAATATGCAGACCTAACCGCAAATATGCAGACCTATACGTAAATATGCAGACCTAACTGCAAATTTGCAGACCTATCCGCAAATATGCAGACCTAACCGCAAATATGCAGACCAATCAGCAAATATGCAGACCTAACCGCAAATATGCAGACCTAACCGCAAATATCCAGTCCTAACCGCAAATATGCAGACCTCACCGCAAATATGCAGACCTCACCGCAAATATGCAGACCTAACCGCAAATATGCAGACCTAACCGCAAATATGCAGACCTAACCGCAAATATGCAGACCAATCAGCAAATATGCAGACCTAACTTCAAATATGCAGACCTAACCGCAAATATGCCGACCTAACCGCAAATATGCAGACCTAACCGCAAATATCCAGACCTAACCGCACATATGCAGACCCAACCGCAAATATGCAGACCTAACCGCAAATATGCAGACCAATCAGCAAATATGCAGACCTCACTTCAAATATGCAGACCTTACCGCAAATACGCAGACCTAACCGCAAATATGCAGACCTAACCGCAAATATGCTGACCAATCAGCAAATATGCAGACGTCACCGCAAATATGCAGACCTAACCGCAAATATGCAGACCTCACCGCAAATATGCAGACCTAACCGCAAATATGCAGACCTCACCGCAAATATGCAGACCTATCACCAAATATGCAGACCTAACCGCAAATATGCAGACCTCACCGCAAATATGCAGACCTAACCGCAAATATGCAGACCTAACCGCAAATATGCACACCTAACCGCATATTTGCAGTCCTAACCGCAAATATGCAGACCTAACCGCAAATATGCAGACCTATACGTAAATATGCAGACCTAACTGCAAATTTGCAGACCTATCCGCAAATATGCAGACCTAACCGCAAATATGCAAACCAATCAGCAAATATGCAGACCTAACCGCAAATATGCAGACCTAACCGCAAATATCCAGTCCTAACCGCAAATATGCAGACCTCACCGCAAATATGCAGACCTCACCGCAAATATGCAGACCTAACCGCAAATATGCAGACCTAACCGCAAATATGCAGACCTAACCGCAAATATGCAGACCAATCAGCAAATATGCAGACCTAACTTCAAATATGCAGACCTAACCGCAAATATGCCGACCTAACCGCAAATATGCAGACCTAACCGCAAATATCCAGACCTAACCGCACATATGCAGACCCAACCGCAAATATGCAGACCTAACCGCAAATATGCAGACCTATCATCAAATATGCAGACCTAACCGCAAACATGCAGACCTAACCGCAAATATGCAGACCTAACCGCAAATAGGCAGACCTAACCGTAAATATGCAGACCTAACCGCAAATATCCAGACCCAACCGCAAATATGCAGGCCTAACCGTAAATATGCAGACCTAACCGCAAATATGCAGAATTATCATCAAATATGCAGACCTATCCGCAAATATGCAGACCTATCCGCAAATATGCAGACCTAACCCCAAATATGCGGACCTAACTGCAAATATGCAGACCTAACCGCAAATAAGCAGACCTAACCGCAAATATGCAGACCTAACCGCAAATATGCAGACGTCACCGCAAATATGCAGACCTAACCGCAAATATGCAGACCTCACCGCAAATATGCAGACCTAACCGCAAATATGCAGACCTCACCGCAAATATGCAGACCTATCACCAAATATGCAGACCTAACCGCAAATATGCAGACCTAACCGCAAATATGCAGACCTAACCGCAAATATGCACACCTAACCGCAAATTTGCAGTCCTAACCGCAAATATGCAGACCTAACCGCAAATGAGCTGACCATACCGCAAATACGCAGACCTAACCGCAAATATGCAGGCCTAACCGCAAATATGCAGACCTAACCGCAAATATGCAGACCTATACGCGAATATGCAGACCTAACCACAAATATGCAGACCTAACCGCAAATATGCTGACCTAACCGCAAATATGCAGACCCAACCGCAAATATGCAGGTCTAACCGTAAGTATGCAGACCCAACCGCAAATATGCAGACCTAACCGCAAATATCCAGACCTAACCGCAAATATGCAGACCTCACCGCAAATATGCAGACCTAACCGCAAATATGCAGACCTATCATCAAATATGCAGACCCAACCGCAAATATGCAGATCTAACCGCAAATATGCAGACCTAACCGCAAATATGCAGACCTAACCGCAAATATGCAGACCTATACACAAATATGCAGACCTAACCGCACATATGCAGACCTAACCGCAAATATGCAGACCTAACTTCAAATATGCAGACCTAACCGCAAATATGCAGACCTAACCGCAAATATGCAAACCTAACCGCAAATATGCAAACCTCACCGCAAATATGCAGACCTAACCGCAAATATGCAGACCTATACGCAAATATGCAGAAATAACCGCAAATATGCTGTGACGTGGCAGATTTTGCCACTGTCCTGCCGAACCCTCAGCGAAGGACCGGGCCGGTATTAAAAGCGAAATCGGCTGTGCGATCGGTCTCCCTGGACGTTCGAGTTCCAGCGGAACGGAATTATCGCGTTTGAATGTCGCGCCGCTGGGCGCGACACGAAGTTTCAGGGGTAGCCGGAGTCAGAAGGAACCCGGTACCTATTTCCTGCCGTGATTGGCGCAGAGTCTCTGGAAGAGACGCTCGGAGCACCTATCGCAGCGCATCGTCGACGAACCAGACGATCGAGAGGGAATCGAGTCCGGATTTACCAACCCGGAGAGGCCGACGAGGATATCGAGAATGCGGGACGTACAACAGCCCAACCTCGTCGACCCTCGTCCAGGAGATGCACGAAGAACACCCTGGAATGGCTCGCGCCCTCTCTAGCCGCCCTCGCAGCCCCGTACCGTGGAGCCCCGGAAAATCGACAAATTGCCGGAGGCACGGGTCCGAGGGGCACGATAGTTGTCCCTGCTGCGAGAAGCCACGCGATAGGCCCGAGCGCCGCCTAGGAGGAAATAGTCGAGGGAGAGGGGGACGCCTCGCTTCCGCGTTACCGAGCCGGCTCGAATTGGGTCACTGGGTCACGAGATCGCGACAGAGCCACTAGTACCGCCACTAAACCCGCGATCAGTAGAGAGTAGTACATTTGTGATACCGAAGAACCCGTAAGAAGGGATCCTTTGCCGTTTGGTAAGTGCCGATCCGATTATTTGGAACAAATAAGTGCGTGAACAATTCGTGTTGGCTCGGGGCGTTTTCGCGAAACTCCTGTGTCGTGTCGCGTACCACGTTGCCGTCGTCGTTTCCGAAGACCAGGAGTAGCTCTCCCGAGAGGAACGCGAGGCCGTGGGTCGTATTGCCGCCGATTGTCCGGGGAACGGAATATTCGGGGCGTACGATTTTCGACGAGTAAATTACGAGCCTATCTCGAAACGTTCCACGGTGGGACGACGCGCCGTGCCGATTTCGACCTTCTCGCGACTTTGCCGTGATCCGCGCCCAGTCCACGTCGAAACTACGCGTCTGTCATCGGAGCTCGACAGAATCCGTGCCGTAAAGGCTTGTATTTTCACGCGAAGTCCTGTGACTGCCGAGCTCAACGCGAAAGAATAAAGTACGCGCGATCGGTCGAACACCTGCCGAGAGAAATTGTCTTCGCGCCGGCAAATTCCTGTTGCCGCCGGCGTTCACCGGCGGCCGCTACTATCATCTCGTTAATAAACGAACATTATTGCCGAATACCGCGTCAATTATTCTCCCTACGAGAAACGTTCCTGTCGCGGGGAATGCCCCGTTCCTTCTCTTCACGTGGAACCCTGACCTTGTTCGCGGCTATCCCAGGTTATCGCGCAGTCCTCACGGAGTCGAGATCGTCGTGCCGAATTCGCGTCTCGTGAATCTTTCGCGTGACACCTTGTCGTGTCTGGCGCCCGGATTTCGTATTAGCCATCTTGATAGTTACTCCGATTCGATTCCGTGAACGATTGTTTGTCCCGGGAGGACCACGTGTCGCGCGACCGAGCGTGGCCCGGTCTTCAAGCCGTAATTTCCCGTGTGCGGTTCCTTCCTCGTTCGCGAGAAAGGAAGCGACGTGACAAATTGGCGCCCGAACAGGTGTAAAAATCGATGTACAATCGGGTTTTTGCATAGTAAAACGTGAAAGAATTCGGAGCTCTCGTAGAAAGATTTCGTGGCTGGGCGTGAAAGCGAGAAAGTTCGAGCGAGAGAGAGAGAGAGAAGGACGACGCGTCGTAGAGACACACGACCCTCGCGCGAACGGGAATTTTTTTTACACAGAGTTTCGAGCGAGCCAATACTAAAGTAAACATCATCGGAATGTCGACCGAGCATGGGTCTCGATGATGTTTACCGGGTTGAATTTCTATTTGTAATACCGTGTGCCATTCCAAATATATTACATTGAACAAATTTAGTGTATTACCTTTCAGGGTAATTGGTTGCTTTCTCGTTCGATCGAAGGAATTTCGATTGAAAAGGACCCCTTCGACCGAGCGAATAAGTGCCGATATAAAATATCATGTTCTTATTTATTGATTATTTATGTATTTTTATTATCGATTTATTTATTTATTTCTGTTATTAATTTATTTATGTATTGCTGTTATTGAGTTATTTATTGATTTTGTTATTGATTTATTCATTTATTTTTATTATTGATCTATTTATTGATTTCGTTATTTCTTAATTGATTTAGTCATTGATTGGCTTACTTATTTTCTTGTTGCTGTTATTATTCCGCCCGGTTCTTTTGAATTCGGGAGGTTTTTTTTTAGTTATTTATGAAAATTTAGTATGGACCAGAGTTGGGATACCACTGCGGGAAAAAAGAGCACTGGAAGTGCTAATTGCCGGTAGTGGTACACCAACCTTGGGAAGTTATTATACTGTTTTATATGATTTTATGATTGATGTTTGTTTATGTGCATTATTTATGTGTGATAATTATATATTGATTTCCGGGATGGCACACGCGTCAAAAATAATTGATGAATAATTAATATATTAATTTAATTATAATGTGGTTGATATAAATGATTTTGTGATTTTACGTGCATTTATTATGATATTTTATCGATTTAAATGAGTTGGGTGATTTTATGCTAATTTATTGCGAATTGAATTTCATGGTAATTTCGATTGGAAATATTTCCCTGTGTTGCCCAACCACATATTTTTCTTGTTTACTGTAATTTTTTTTATTATGTGGTGAAGGGAAGTATGGGTTTCGTCCAATTGTGCCGTAACCTAGACGAGTATTGTTGACTTGTGATATTATTGCCGGGATTTATATCGTCTTTGGCGAAGGGATCTCGCCTAAACATTTCGCGACGGCTAGAGTTAGCCTAAAGGAGAGAACTCCCATATAATTTTTTTTTGTTATTGTTGTTTGATACGGAGTTAAAAAGTAGCGATAGAACCTCCTTCATTCCGCGCCATTAGCGTAGGGAGAGAATAAAAACGGGAGAAAGTCAGAAATTCGCGTCGAAAAAAAAAATACGGAGTAGTCGTATAGTTGAACGTTCCTCCTATCCTGCGGTTTGAGTTGCAGAATAGCGAATACCGGGGGGCACGTTAGGCGTCCGCGACGTGTAAAGTTTGGTAATAATATCGAGGGCTCCGAAGAAATGAAGAGCGCTTTAAATGTGCCGAAACCGGAATCGGACGGACGCGGATGACCGGTCGGTCTACGGGGACGCAGTCGAAGAGGGGTTATTCCCGAGCGCGCTCTCCTCGGAAGAGGAAAGCGCGCCCAGGAAAAGATCACCCCCGCGGGATGTATCGGTTCCGGTACCGAACCAACCAAGGTGGAGACCGTGGTCCCCTGAGCCTCACCGCGAGGCAGAAAAAGAACTCCCGCGCTCCCGGTCTTCCGACAGACATTCCGACGAGTCGCCAGGCGAAGCGAGACCCCGCGAATTATATTACCGCGGAACGCCCATCGCCGAAATAATGCGGCGATGGAGATTAAAATTTTCCGGAGAAGAAGGGGAGGACCCAGAAGATTTTCTGGAGGACCTCCGCCAACAGGTAGAATATCACAACATCGCGGACAAAGAACTAATCCGTTGTTTACCGGTATGTCTCGGGGGTGTCGCAAAGCACTGGTATAACGCGCGGGCGTCGGGTTGGAAGACCTGGGGAGACTTCACGAGGGGATTTCGCCGGTTCTTCGGAGACCCCGAATATCAGTACACGTTAGAGCGGAACATTAAAGATCGGTTTCAGGACGATAACGAGCCCATCCGAGAATATATAATGATAATGACGACAATGTTCCGGAAATTACAGCCACCGTGGTCGGAAGAAAGAATGGTGGAAAGATTATATTGGGGCGCGAAATCATCGTTGAGGCACTCCATCAGGCTAGAATCGCACTCCACCGTGGAAACGGTTACCGACCAATTATTAAGGGCCGACCGCGAAGAACAGCAAAGGAGGAGGGGGAACCCGAAACCATCGGAAATGGCCCACCCCAGTTTCGCGTTTGACCCTGGCCGGCATTTGCGTTCAAGATCAAAAGGAAAGTCGGTCGGGTTTAGTTACGTGAACGCGATAGCTGCCGCCGAGGGCGGAGATAGCGACGATTCGGGCGACCGTCTCCCCAGACCCACGAGAAGAAACCCTAGACCCGGACAGGGAATTCGTGAACCTCAAGCGACGAGCGCCAAGCGAATAACGGCTGCCGCGCATAGGGGGAACGAAAAATACCGGTCCGGGGAAAAACCTAGGGAGCACTCTCGAGACCCCCCGACGCGTAAAGCGGAAGTAACCGCAACCGTAGCAACGCGCCAATGGCCGCCGCGCGACAAACAACGCGCAGGCGGAGGGAACCTGCCGCAATGTTGGAATTGCCGTAAGACAGGTCACCTATCGCGCGATTGCCGAGAAGAACCACGGCTGCATTGCTACGGATGCGGGGCGGAGGGGGTCACAATAGTACGATGCCGCAAATGCAACCGAGCGACGGGAAACGGGGAGAGAAGTCGATCACAGGGGCCGGAGAGACTTCGCCCGAATTAATATCGGCCCGCGTAATGTAAACTGGGGATAATGAGCGCCCCCCTCTGCTAACGGTGGATGCATTTATCGGTAATTTCGCGACTCGCGCTTTAATAGATTCGGGGTCATCGTTGACATTTATCAGTCGAGAAACGCTCGAAAAATTAGGAGGCAATAATATCGAGCTAAGAAAATCGAAGAAACCATGCTACTTTCTTCTCGCCACGGGGGTAGTAGATAGGGCCGAAGACCAGGCATATTTCGAGTTGCGGATAGGTAGGGAGGAACGTGAAATTTTCGCGCAGGTCCTAGATAATCTCGTGACCCCCCTACTCTTGGGAATAGATTCGATCGCGCAATTCGGGATTGTGGCCGAATACCATAATGCCGTATGGTATTTTGCGACAAGGCCACACGAAAAATTTACGTTCACGGACACTCCCCCCGATGCCGTATGTTGTGGTCTACAAACTTTAGAGGATGCCGAAAAACGGCAATTAAAGGAATTCCTCGAGGCTACGTTGCCGGAATTTAACGAAATGCCGGGCCTGACGAACTTGATCAGCCACACTATAAATGTAGACGGCCATCCGCCGATAAAACAGCGATATTATGCCGTCTCCCCGAAAGTACAGGAGGCCATATATGCGGAAGTAGAAAGACTACTGGCCGAGGGCATAATTGAACCCTCTCAGAGTGGCTGGTCAAGCCCAATCGTCATGGTCAAGAAGGCTAACGGGAAATATCGTTTCTGTCTCGATTTTCGGAAAGTAAACGAAGTCTCGAGGAAGGACGCGTACCCGCTACCGCTCATGACGCAGATTCTCGACAAGCTACGCTCGGCAAAATACATCTCGACCCTCGACCTCAGTCAGGCCTATTTTCAAATCCCGTTAGAAAAGAAAAGCCGCGAAATAACAGCGTTTACGGTACCGGGAAAAGGCCTGTTTCATTTCCGCCGCATGCCGTACGGACTGACAGGCGCGCCCGCGACTTTTCAAAGATTATTAGACCGACTGATAGGACCAGAAATGGAGCCGCACGCGTTCGCCTATTTGGACGACATAATAATCGTTACGAAAACTTTTATGGAACATCTCGTATGGCTAGAGCGCGTGATAAATAAGATCAAGGCTGCCGGTCTAATAATCAACCCTGAGAAGTGCGAGTTTTGCTGTCAGGAAGTACGGTATTTGGGTTTCGTAGTGAGCAGAGAGGGATTAAAGGTGGACGCGGAGAAAATTAGACCGATACTAGCATATCCTCCGCCGAAAACGGTTAAGCAGATGCGGCGTTTCCTAGGAATGGCTTCCTGGTACAGAAGGTTCATTCCGGGATTCGCCACACTTGCCGAGCCGTTAAATGGACTGTTGCGTAAGGATCGCGAATGGGAATGGAAGGACGGCCAACAAGCCGCCTTCGAGGCCCTTCGTGACGCGATTGCATCGGCCTAGGCGCAGTTTTGACGCAAGAGGTCGAGGAGGTCGAAAGGGTTATCGCGTTTGCGAGTAGATCTCTCACATTGCCGGAGAGAAAGTATTCCGCTACCGAGCTAGAATGTCTCGCGATCGTCTGGGCGGTACAAAAATTCCGCGCTTATCTGGAGGGGTACAAGTTCACAGTAATAACGGACCACAACAGTTTACGGTGGTTAAGACAATTACAGAATCCATCCGGGAGACTGGCGCGATGGGCCCTGCAGCTACTAGAGTATGATTTCGAAGTAGTATATCGGCAGGGGGCCCTGAACAAAGTGCCGGATGCACTATCGCGAATTTACGAGGGGGAGGAGGTCCGAGAAGGGAAAATACCGGTAGTAGCCGCGGTGCGAGCGAAATGGTACGAGGGGAAAATGGCAGAAGTCGAGCGGGCCCCGGAGAAGTTTACGGACTGGTCGATCCGGGACGGGGAATTATTTTGCCGACGTACGGATCCTGTTATCGCGGAAACGTTAGGAACGGATATATCCGAGTGGAAACTCGCGGTTCCCGAAGAGCGCAGAACGGAAATCCTGCAAGAAGCTCACGATAATCCACAGGCAGGGCATTTAGGCGTCGAAAAGACGTACCAACGTATTGCGGCCCGCTATTACTGGCCAGGCATGTATAGAACAGCTGTGGAATACGTAAGACGCTGTAAGACCTGTCAACTCACTAAGGTGGAGCAGACACTCCCGCCGGGGTTGATGGGCAGGCGCCGTGTGGACATGCCGTGGGCAGTAATAGCGGCCGACATAATGGGTCCGTTTCCGCGAAGCAGGTCCGGCCACGCGTACCTCCTGGTAATACAGGATTTATTCACGAAGTGGATAGAGTGCGCCCCGCTCCGGAAAGCGACTGGTCCGAAAATTGCCGAAGTCCTCGAGGAGGTCATTTTCTCGCGATGGGGGACCCCCGACGTGCTGCTGACGGACAACGGTACCGAGTTCGCGAACAAATGCATTAGGGAGCTAGCCGACGAATACGGCATTCGGCTAAGCACAACCCCCCCGTACCACCCGCAAGCGAACCCGGTCGAGCGTGTGAATCGAATTCTTAAGACCATGATAGTAGGATACATCAAAAGGGATCATCGCGATTGGGACCTGAATTTGCCGCAATTCCGCTTCGCCTACAATACCGCATATCACTCGGTATTACAGACTTCTCCCGCTTTTCTCAATTTCGGGCGGGAACCGCGACCGGCGAAATGCGTGAGGGCCACCGTAGAGCCCGATATCGACCTCGAGGTAACGTCCAACGACTCTTGGAAGAAAAGAGTAACCCAATTGCCGACGTTGAGGCATTGGATACTAGAGAACCTCGAGGACGCGTATAAAAGACAGGCTCACCACTATAATTTGCGTCGGAGAAATAGGGAATATAACGTAGGGGATAAGGTAATGAAACGGCAACGTATTTTATCGTCGGCGGCAGACCACATAGCGGCAAAACTGGCCCCAAAATTTACGGGTCCAGTAATAATCTCGCGAAAACTCTCCCCAGGAGTATACCGCCTCACCACAGAGGACGGAGCTGACATCGGCAAAGCACACATCTCAGACCTAAAGCCATACTTCCCGGCCACCCAATAAGGAAACAAAAATAGAGCAAACATGTTTATCTTTCCACTAATCCACAGAAAAATGGACGCAGCCAAGGAAGGGAGACTGCACGAGGAGAGAGGGATCAACTTCCTCTCCCTCTGGAAGGGGTGCCAGGTGGGGGCGGCAGTCATCGTTGGCCGACCACCTGGCCCCCAGGAAGAACAAGAGGGGCCCACGACATTGCAAAAGAAGGGGGTATACATATCGACGGCCTCCATCAACTTCGGACAGAGGCGCGGACCAGCCGGGAGTGCCGTAAGCACCCCGAGAAAGGAGCAGCGACAGACAATCGGTCGGGGGTGCTGCCTGGCCCAGCAGTGGAAGGAAGGCGTTGCCGAAGGAACGCGACCAGGGACGGAGCCGAGCCCGGCCAGGGCCCCGAAGCCCGAAGCAATGCCGAGTCGGGGCAGGGAATACAAGGACAACGGGAAGCCACGGTCCATCTCAGAACGAATGGCCGAGGTTCAGGCAAAGCATCGACAGGAGGTGGAAAGAGGGACCGCGACAGGACCTCCCAAGAAGGTGGAAAGGAGGTACCGAGGGGGCGTCCTCGAGGAAGGGTGCTGGAGGTGCCGCAGCACCGAGCACTCGCACACGGAGTGCACCGCCCCCAAACGGGGGAAATACTGCTATCGATGCGGGCGGCCGTCGTACACGGTCCAAACGTGCCCGGATTGTTGGCGGACCTGGAGGGCTGGAGGACCACACCACCCGAGAGGCCACAAATAAGGGCCGCGCCCAAAGATGCCGCCGACCACGGATACAGGCCGAATGCGGGCCAGTTTTGTTCATTTTCTTTTTCTCACCTTTCCCCTAAGTTAAAATAAGGATAATGCCGCAAGAGGCAAAAGAAAAAAAAAACAGCAGTTTATTTGCCGGTAGAGGCGAAGGGGTAATTTTTAGTTTATTTCTAAACCCATTTGTAATGCCGCTAAGCGGGGAAATATATCGTTTTTTTCTTTTCCTGTATCTACACGCTACTACTTCAGTTAACCCTTATCCCCTCCGTTGAGCCGGGGTCATGCGAGACCCTCCGTGGCGTTTATTCCGCGTTTCGATTAGGTACCGATAGCGCCAGCAGGTCTCGCCGAAAGAAAGGAAAGGCAGAAATGAAGGAGGGTAAAAGGAATTAGGTACTCGTCTAGGATTACTGGTGTTGGGTTTGTGTTGGTCTCTACCATTCGAAATGGATTCACCGGGGAACGTCCGAGGTAGAGCGATCGCCACCGAGCCCGCGAAATGGTCGGATCGGTAACTGCCACCGGTATGTCCCGGTCTCTTCCAGGGGGGGAGGAGTTGTGACGTGGCAGATTTTGCCACTGTCCTGCCGAACCCTCAGCGAAGGACCGGGCCGGTATTAAAAGCGAAATCGGCTGTGCGATCGGTCTCCCTGGACGTTCGAGTTCCAGCGGAACGGAATTATCGCGTTTGAATGTCGCGCCGCTGGGCGCGACACGAAGTTTCAGGGGTAGCCGGAGTCAGAAGGAACCCGGTACCTATTTCCTGCCGTGATTGGCGCAGAGTCTCTGGAAGAGACGCTCGGAGCACCTATCGCAGCGCATCGTCGACGAACCAGACGATCGAGAGGGAATCGAGTCCGGATTTACCAACCCGGAGAGGCCGACGAGGATATCGAGAATGCGGGACGTACAACAGCCCAACCTCGTCGACCCTCGTCCAGGAGATGCACGAAGAACACCCTGGAATGGCTCGCGCCCTCTCTAGCCGCCCTCGCAGCCCCGTACCGTGGAGCCCCGGAAAATCGACAAATTGCCGGAGGCACGGGTCCGAGGGGCACGATAGTTGTCCCTGCTGCGAGAAGCCACGCGATAGGCCCGAGCGCCGCCTAGGAGGAAATAGTCGAGGGAGAGGGGGACGCCTCGCTTCCGCGTTACCGAGCCGGCTCGAATTGGGTCACTGGGTCACGAGATCGCGACAGAGCCACTAGTACCGCCACTAAACCCGCGATCAGTAGAGAGTAGTACATTTGTGATACCGAAGAACCCGTAAGAAGGGATCCTTTGCCGTTTGGTAAGTGCAGATCCGATTATTTGGAACAAATAAGTGCGTGAACAATTCGTGTTGGCTCGGGGCGTTTTCGCGAAACTCCTGTGTCGTGTCGCGTACCACGTTGCCGTCGTCGTTTCCGAAGACCAGGAGTAGCTCTCCCGAGAGGAACGCGAGGCCGTGGGTCGTATTGCCGCCGATTGTCCGGGGAACGGAATATTCGGGGCGTACGATTTTCGACGAGTAAATTACGAGCCTATCTCGAAACGTTCCACGGTGGGACGACGCGCCGTGCCGATTTCGACCTTCTCGCGACTTTGCCGTGATCCGCGCCCAGTCCACGTCGAAATTACGCGTTTGTCATCGGAGCTCGACAGAATCCGTGCCGTAAAGGCTTGTATTTTCACGCGAAGTCCTGTGACTGCCGAGCTCAACGCGAAAGAATAGAGTACGCGCGATCGGTCGAACACCTGCCGAGAGAAATTGTCTTCGCGCCGGCAAATTCCTGTTGCCGCCGGCGTTCACCGGCGGCCGCTACTATCATCTCGTTAATAAACGAACATTATTGCCGAATACCGCGTCAATTATTTTCCCTACGAGAAACGTTCCTGTCGCGGGGAATGCCCCGTTCCTTCTCTTCACGTGGAACCCTGACCTTGTTCGCGGCTATCCCAGGTTATCGCGCAGTCCTCACGGAGTCGAGATCGTCGTGCCGAATTCGCGTCTCGTGAATCTTTCGCGTGACACCTTGTCGTGTCTGGCGCCCGGATTTCGTATTAGCCATCTTGATAGTTACTCCGATTCGATTCCGTGAACGATTGTTTGTCCCGGGAGGACCACGTGTCGCGCGACCGAGCGTGGCCCGGTCTTCAAGCCGTAATTTCCCGTGTGCGGTTCCTTCCTCGTTCGCGAGAAAGGAAGCGACGTGACAATGCAGAGCTAACCGCAAATATGCAGACCTCACCGCAAATATGCAGACCTAACCGCAAATATGCATACCTATACGCAAATATGCAGAAATAACCGCAAATATGCAGAACTAACCGCAAATATGCAGACCTATCCGCAAATATGCAGACCTAACCCCAAATATGCAGACCTAACCGCAAATATGCAGACCTAACCGCAAATATGCAGACCTAACCGCAAATATGCAGACCTAACCGCAAATATGCAGACCAATCAGCAAATATGCAGACCTAACCGCAAATATGCAGACCAATCAGCAAATATGCAGACCTAACCGCAAATATGCAGACCTCACCGCAAATATGCAGACCTAACCGCAAATATGCAGACCTATACGCAAATATGCAGACCTAACCGCACATATGCAGACCTAACCGCAAATATGCAGACCAATCAGCAAATATGCAGACCTAACCGCAAATATGCAGACCTAACCGCAAATATCCAGTCCTAACCGCAAATATGCAGACCTCACCGCAAATATGCAGACCTCACCGCAAATATGCAGACCTAACCGCAAATATGCAGACCTAACCGCAAATATGCAGACCAATCAGCAAATATGCAGACCTAACTTCAAATATGCAGACCTAACCGCAAATATGCCGACCTAACCGCAAATATGCAGACCTAACCGCAAATATCCAGACCTAACCGCAAATATGCAGACCCAACCGCAAATATGCAGACCTAACCGCAAATATGCAGACCAATCAGCAAATATGCAGACCTCACTTCAAATATGCAGACCTTACCGCAAATACGCAGACCTAACCGCAAATATGCAGACCTAACCGCAAATATGCAGACCAATCAGCAAATATGCAGACCTAACCGCAAATATGCAGACCTCACCGCAAATATGCAGACCTAACAGCAAATATGCAGACCAATCAGCAAATATGCAGACCTAACCGCAAATATGCTGACCTAACCGCAAATATGCAGACCCAACCGCAAATATGCAGGCCTAACCGTAAGTATGCAGACCCAACCGCAAATATGCAGACCTAACCCCAAATATGCAGACCTATACGTAAATATGCAGACCTAACTGCAAATTTGCAGACCTATCCGCAAATATGCAGACCTAACCCCAAATATGCAGACCTAACCGCAAATATGCAGACCTAACCGCAAATATGCAGACCTAACCGCAAATATGCAGACCAATCAGCAAATATGCAGACCTAACCGCAAATATGCAGACCTCACCGCAAATATGCAGACCTAACAGCAAATATGCAGACCAATCAGCAAATATGCAGACCTATACGCAAATATGCAGACCTAACCGCACATATGCAGACCTAACCGCAAATATGCAGACCAATCAGCAAATATGCAGACCTAACCGCAAATATGCAGACCTAACCGCAAATATCCAGTCCTAACCGCAAATATGCAGACCTCACCGCAAATATGCAGACCTCACCGCAAATATGCAGACCTAACCGCAAATATGCAGACCTAACCGCAAATATGCAGACCTAACCGCAAATATGCAGACCAATCAGCAAATATGCAGACCTAACTTCAAATATGCAGACCTAACCGCAAATATGCAGACCTAACCGCAAATATGCAGACCTAACCGCAAATATGCAGACCAATCAGCAAATATGCAGACCTAACCGCAAATATGCAGACCTCACCGCAAATATGCAGACCTAACAGCAAATATGCAGACCAATCAGCAAATATGCAGACCTAACCGCAAATATGCTGACCTAACCGCAAATATGCAGACCCAACCGCAAATATGCAGGCCTAACCGTAAATATGCAGACCCAACCGCAAATATGCAGACCTAACCGCAAATATGCAGACCTATACGTAAATATGCAGACCTAACTGCAAATTTGCAGACCTATCCGCAAATATGCAGACCTAACCGCAAATATGCAGACCAATCAGCAAATATGCAGACCTAACCGCAAATATGCAGACCTAACCGCAAATATCCAGTCCTAACCGCAAATATGCAGACCTCACCGCAAATATGCAGACCTCACCGCAAATATGCAGAACTAACCGCAAATATGCAGACCTAACCGCAAATATGCAGACCTAACCGCAAATATGCAGACCAATCAGCAAATATGCAGACCTAACTTCAAATATGCAGACCTAACCGCAAATATGCCGACCTAACCGCAAATATGCAGACCTAACCGCAAATATCCAGACCTAACCGCACATATGCAGACCCAACCGCAAATATGCAGACCTAACCGCAAATATGCAGACCAATCAGCAAATATGCAGACCTCACTTCAAATATGCAGACCTTACCGCAAATACGCAGACCTAACCGCAAATATGCAGACCTAACCGCAAATATGCAGACCAATCAGCAAATATGCAGACCTAACCGCAAATATGCAGACCTCACCGCAAATATGCAGACCTAACAGCAAATATGCAGACCAATCAGCAAATATGCAGACCTAACCGCAAATATGCTGACCTAACCGCAAATATGCAGACCCAACCGCAAATATGCAGGCCTAACCGTAAATATGCAGACCCAACCGCAAATATGCAGACCTAACCGCAAATATGCAGACCTATACGTAAATATGCAGACCTAACTGCAAATTTGCAGACCTATCCGCAAATATGCAGACCTAACCCCAAATATGCAGACCTAACCGCAAATATGCAGACCTAACCGCAAATATGCTGACCAATCAGCAAATATGCAGACCTAACCGCAAATATGCAGACCTCACCGCAAATATGCAGACCTAACAGCAAATATGCAGACCAATCAGCAAATATGCAGACCTATACGCAAATATGCAGACCTAACCGCACATATGCAGACCTAACCGCAAATATGCAGACCTAACCGCAAATATCCAGTCCTAACCGC
>CAKAJI010000118.1:0-48102 GCA_916610255.1 Lasioglossum lativentre | reverse complement strand
GATAGACTAGCATTACCATATATTCTAAGGTATTTTCAATGATACACTACAAATTACGATATATTATAAGGTATTTTCAATGATACCCTGCATATTAAGTTATATTATAAGGTATTTTTCAATGATAAACTGCTATATATTATAAGGTATTTTTCAATGATACACTGCATATTACGTTATATTATAAGGTTTTTTCAATGATGCACTGCATATTACGTTATACTATAAGGTATTTTCAATGATACACTACAAATTACGATATATTATAAGGTATTTTCCATGATACACTGCATATTACGTTATTTTATAAGGTATTTTTAATGATATATATCATATTACGTTATATTATAAGGTATTTTCAATGACAGACTGCATATTACATTATTTTATAATGTATTTTCAATGGTAGACTGCATATTACGTTATATTATAAGGTATTTTCAATGATACACCGCATATTATGTTATATTATAAGGTATTTTCAATCATACACTGCATATTACGTTATATTATAAGGTATTTCCAATGATACACTGCATATTACGTTATATGATAAGGTATTTTCAATGATACACTGCATATTACGTTATATTATAAGGTTTTTTCAATGATGCACTGCATATTACGTTATACTATAAGGTATTTTCAATGATACACTACAAATTACGATATATTATAAGGTATTTTCAATGATACACTGCATATTACGTTATATTATAAGGTATTTTCATTGATAGACTAGAATTACCATATATTCTAAGGTATTTTCAATGATACACTACAAATTACGATATATTATAAGGTATTTTCAATGATACACTGCATATTACGTTATATTATAAGGTATTTTCATTGATAGACTAGAATTACCATATATTCTAAGGTATTTTCAATGATACACTACAAATTACGATATATTATAAGGTATTTTCAATGATACCCAGCATATTAAGTTATATTATAAGGTATTTTCAATGATAAACTGCTATATATTATAAGGTATTTTCTATGATACACTGCATATTACGTTATATTATAAGGTATTTTCAATGATACACTACAAATTACGATATATTATAAGGTATTTTCCATGATACACTGCAAATTACGTTATTTTATAAGGTATTTTTAATGATATATATCATATTACGTTATATTATAAGGTATTTCCAATGACAGACTGCATATTACATTATTTTTTAATGTATTTTCAATGGTAGACTGCATATTACGTTATATTATAAGGTATTTTCAATGATACACCGCATATTACGTTATATTATAAGGTATTTTCAATGATACACTGCATATTACGTTATATTATAAGGTATTTTCAATGATACACTGCATATTACGTTATATGATAAGGTATTTTCAATGATACACTGCATATTACGTGATATTATAAGGTTTTTTCAATGATGCACTGCATATTACGTTATACTATAAGGTATTTTCAATGATACACTACAAATTACGATATATTATAAGGTATTTTCAATGATACACTGCATATTACGTTATATTATAAGGTATTTTCATTGATAGACTAGAATTACCATATATTCTAAGGTATTTTCAATGATACACTACAAATTACGATATATTATAAGGTATTTTCAATGATACCCTGCATATTAAGTTATATTATAAGGTATTTTCAATGATAAACTGCTATATATTATAAGGTATTTTCTATGATACACTGCATATTACGTTATATTATAAGGTAATTTCAAAGATACACAGTATATTACGTTATATTATAAGGTATTTTCAATGATACACTGCATATTGCGTTATATTATAAGGTATTCTCAATGACAGACTACATATTACATTATTTTATAATGTATTTTCAATGGTAGACTGCATATTACGTTATATTATAAGGTATTTTCAGTGATAGACTAGCATTACCATATATTCTAAGGTATTTTCAATGATACACTACAAATTACGATATATTATAAGGTATTTTCAATGATACCCTGCATATTAAGTTATATTATAAGGTATTTTCAATGATAAACTGCTATATATTATAAGGTATTTTCAATGATACACTGCATATTACGTTATATTATAAGGTTTTTTCAATGATGCACTGCATATTACGTTATACTATAAGGTATTTTCAATGATACACTACAAATTACGATATATTATAAGGTATTTTCCATGATACACTGCATATTACGTTATTTTATAAGGTATTTTTAATGATATATATCATATTACGTTATATTATAAGGTATTTTTAATGACAGACTGCATATTACATTATTTTATAATGTATTTTCAATGGTAGACTGCATATTACGTTATATTATAAGGTATTTTCAATGATACACCGCATATTAAATTATATTATAAGGTATTTTCAATGATACACTGCATATTACGTTATATTATAAGGTATTTTCAATGATACACTGCATATTACGTTATATTATAAGGTATTTTCAATGATACACTGCATATTACGTTATATGATAAGGTATTTTCAATGATACACTGCATATTACGTGATATTATAAGGTTTTTTCAATGATGCACTGCATATTACGTTATACTATAAGGTATTTTCAATGATACACTACAAATTACGATATATTATAAGGTATTTTCAATGATACACTGCATATTACGTTATATTATAAGGTATTTTCATTGATAGACTAGAATTACCATATATTCTAAGGTATTTTCAATGATACACTACAAATTACGATATATTATAAGGTATTTTCAATGATACCCTGCATATTAAGTTATATTATAAGGTATTTTCAATGATAAACTGCTATATATTATAAGGTATTTTCTATGATACACTGCATATTACGTTATATTATAAGGTATTTTCAATGATACACTGCATATTACGTTATATTATAAGGTTTTTTCAATGATGCACTGCATATTACGTTATACTATAAGGTATTTTCAATGATACACTACAAATTACGATATATTATAATGTATTTTCCATGATACACTGCAAATTACGTTATTTTATAAGGTATTTTTAATGATATATATCATATTACGTTATATTATAAGGTATTTCCAATGACAGACTGCATATTACATTATTTTTTAATGTATTTTCAATGGTAGACTGCATATTACGTTATATTATAAGGTATTTTCAATGATACACCGCATATTACGTTATATTATAAGGTATTTTCAATGATACACTGCATATTACGTTATATTATAAGGTATTTTCAATGATACACTGCATATTACGTTATATGATAAGGTATTTTCAATGATACACTGCATATTACGTTATATTATAAGGTATTTTCAGTGATAGACTAGCATTACCATATATTCTAAGGTATTTTCAATGATACACTACAAATTACGATATATTATAAGGTATTTTCAATGATACCCTGCATATTAAGTTATATTATAAGGTATTTTCAATGATAAACTGCTATATATTATAAGGTATTTTCTATGATACACTGCATATTACGTTATATTATAAGGTAATTTCAAAGATACACAGTATATTACGTTATATTATAAGGTATTTTCAATGATACACTGCATATTGCGTTATATTATAAGGTATTCTCAATGACAGACTACATATTACATTATTTTATAATGTATTTTCAATGGTAGACTGCATATTACGTTATATTATAAGGTATTTTCAGTGATAGACTAGCATTACCATATATTCTAAGGTATTTTCAATGATACACTACAAATTACGATATATTATAAGGTATTTTCAATGATACCCTGCATATTAAGTTATATTATAAGGTATTTTCAATGATAAACTGCTATATATTATAAGGTATTTTCAATGATACACTGCATATTACGTTATATTATAAGGTTTTTTCAATGATGCACTGCATATTACGTTATACTATAAGGTATTTTCAATGATACACTACAAATTACGATATATTATAAGGTATTTTCCATGATACACTGCATATTACGTTATTTTATAAGGTATTTTTAATGATATATATCATATTACGTTATATTATAAGGTATTTTCAATGACAGACTGCATATTACATTATTTTATAATGTATTTTCAATGGTAGACTGCATATTACGTTATATTATAAGGTATTTTCAATGATACACTGCATATTACGTTATATGATAAGGTATTTTCAATGATACACTGCATATTACGTTATATTATAAGGTATTTTCAATGATACACCGCATATTATGTTATATTATAAGGTATTTTCAATCATACACTGCATATTACGTTATATTATAAGGTATTTCCAATGATACACTGCATATTACGTTATATGATAAGGTATTTTCAATGATACACTGCATATTACGTTATATTATAAGGTTTTTTCAATGATGCACTGCATATTACGTTATACTATAAGGTATTTTCAATGATACACTACAAATTACGATATATTATAAGGTATTTTCAATGATACACTGCATATTACGTTATATTATAAGGTATTTTCATTGATAGACTAGAATTACCATATATTCTAAGGTATTTTCAATGATACACTACAAATTACGATATATTATAAGGTATTTTCAATGATACCCTGCATATTAAGTTATATTATAAGGTATTTTCAATGATAAACTGCTATATATTATAAGGTATTTTCTATGATACACTGCATATTACGTTATATTATAAGGTATTTTCAATGATACACTGCATATTACGTTATACTATAAGGTATTTTCAATGATACACTACAAATTACGATATATTATAAGGTATTTTCCATGATACACTGCATATTACGTTATTTTATAAGGTATTTTTAATGATATATATCATATTACGTTATATTATAAGGTATTTTCAATGACAGACTGCATATTACATTATTTTATAATGTATTTTCAATGGTAGACTGCATATTACGTTATATTATAAGGTATTTTCAATGATACACCGCATATTATGTTATATTATAAGGTATTTTCAATGATACACTGCATATTACGTTATATTATAAGGTATTTCCAATGATACACTGCATATTACGTTATATGATAAGGTATATTCAATGATACACTGCATATTACGTTATATTATAAGGTATTTTCAATGATAAACTGCTATATATTATAAGGTATTTTCTATGATACACTGCATATTACGTTATATGATAAGGTATTTTCAATGATACACTGCATATTACGTTATATTATAAGGTTTTTTCAATGATTCACTGCATATTACGATATACTATAAGGTATTTTCAATGATACAATACAAATTACGATATATTATAAGGTATTTTCATTGATAGACTAGAATTACCATATATTCTAAGGTATTTTCAATGATACACTACAAATTACGATATATTATAAGGTATTTTCCATGATACACTGCATATTACGTTATATTATAAGGTATTTTCATTGATAGACTAGAATTACCATATATTCTAAGGTATTTTCAATGATACACTACAAATTACGATATATTATAAGGTATTTTCAATGATAACCTGCATATTACGTTATATTATAAAGTATTTTCAATGATACACTGCATATTAAGTTATATTATAAGGTATTTTCAATGATACACTGCATATTACGTTATACTATAAGGTATTTTCAATGATACACTACAAATTACGATATATTATAAGGTATTTTCAATGATACACTGCATATTACGTTATATTATAAGGTATTTTCATTGATAGACTAGAATTACCATATATTCTAAGGTATTTTCAATGATACACTACAAATTACGATATATTATAAGGTATTTTCCAAGATACACTGCATATTACGTTATATTATAAGGTATTTTCATTGATAGACTAGAATTACCATATATTCTAAGGTATTTTCAATGATACACTACAAATTACGATATATTATAAGGTATTTTCAATGATACACTGCATATTACGTTATATTATAAGGTATTTTCAAAGATACACTACAAATTACGATATATTATAAGGTATTTTCAATGATACACTGCATATTGCGTTATATTATAAGGTATTTTCAATGACAGACTACATATTACATTATTTTATAATGTATTTTCAATGGTAGACTGCATATTACGTTATATTATAAGGTATTTTCAGTGATAGACTAGCATTACCATATATTCTAAGGTATTTTCAATGATACACTACAAATTACGATATATTATAAGGTATTTTCAATGATACCCTGCATATTAATGTTATATTATAAGGTATTTTCAATGATAAACTGCTATATATTATAAGGTATTTTCTATGATACACTGCATATTACGTTATATTATAAGGTATTTTCAAAGATACACTACAAATTACGATATATTATAAGGTATTTTCAATGATACACTGCATATTACGTTATATTATAAGGTATTTTCAATGATACACCGCATATTAAATTATATTATAAGGTATTTTCAATGATACACTGCATATTACGTTATATTATAAGGTATTTTCAATGATACACTGCATATTACGTTATATTATAAGGTATTTTCAATGATACACTGCATATTACGTTATATGATAAGGTATTTTCAATGATACACTGCATATTACGTGATATTATAAGGTTTTTTCAATGATGCACTGCATATTACGTTATACTATAAGGTATTTTCAATGATACACTACAAATTACGATATATTATAAGGTATTTTCAATGATACACTGCATATTACGTTATATTATAAGGTATTTTCATTGATAGACTAGAATTACCATATATTCTAAGGTATTTTCAATGATACACTACAAATTACGATATATTATAAGGTATTTTCAATGATACCCTGCATATTAAGTTATATTATAAGGTATTTTCAATGATAAACTGCTATATACTATAAGGTATTTTCTATGATACACTGCATATTACGTTATATTATAAGGTATTTTCAATGATACACTGCATATTACGTTATATTATAAGGTTTTTTCAATGATGCACTGCATATTACGTTATACTATAAGGTATTTTCAATGATACACTACAAATTACGATATATTATAAGGTATTTTCCATGATACACTGCAAATTACGTTATTTTATAAGGTATTTTTAATGATATATATCATATTACGTTATATTATAAGGTATTTTCAATGACAGACTGCATATTACATTATTTTATAATGTATTTTCAATGGTAGACTGCATATTACGTTATATTATAAGGTATTTTCAATGATACACCGCATATTACGATATATTATAAGGTATTTTCAATGATACACTGCATATTACGTTATATTATAAGGTATTTTCAATGATACACTGCATATTACGTTATATTATAAGGTTTTTTCAATGATGCACTGCATATTACGTTATACTATAAGGTATTTTCAATGATACACTACAAATTACGATATATTATAAGGTATTTTCCATGATACACTGCATATTACGTTATTTTATAAGGTATTTTTAATGATATATATCATATTACGTTATATTATAAGGTATTTTTAATGACAGACTGCATATTACATTATTTTATAATGTATTTTCAATGGTAGACTGCATATTACGTTATATTATAAGGTATTTTCAATGATACACTGCATATTACGTTATATTATAAGGTATTTTCAATGATACACTGCATATTACGTTATATTATAAGGTATTTTCATTGATAGACTGGAATTACCATATATTCAAAGGTATTTTCAATTATACACTACAAATTACGATATATTATAAGGTATTTTCAATGATGCCCTGCATATTAAGTTATATTATAAGGTATTTTCAATGATAAACTGCTATATATTATAAGGTATTTTCTATGATACACTGCATATTACGTTATATTATAAGGTATTTTCAATGATACACTGCATATTACGTTATATTATAAGGTTTTTTCAATGATGCACTGCATATTACGTTATACTATAAGGTATTTTCAATGATACACTACAAATTACGATATATTATAAGGTATTTTCCATGATACACTGCAAATTACGTTATTTTATAAGGTATTTTTAATGATATATATCATATTACGTTATATTATAAGGTATTTTCAATGACAGACTGCATATTACATTATTTTATAATGTATTTTCAATGGTAGACTGCATATTACGTTATATTATAAGGTATTTTCAATGATACACCGCATATTACGTTATATTATAAGGTATTTTCAATGATACACTGCATATTACGTTATATTATAAGGTATTTTCATTGATAGACTGGAATTACCATATATTCAAAGGTATTTTCAATTATACACTACAAATTACGATATATTATAAGGTATTTTCAATGATGCCCTGCATATTAAGTTATATTATAAGGTATTTTCAATGATAAACTGCTATATATTATAAGGTATTTTCTATGATACACTGCATATTACGTTATATTATAAGGTATTTTCAATGATACACCGCATATTACGATATATTATAAGGTATTTTCAATGATACACTGCATATTACGTTATATTATAAGGTATTTTCAATGATACACTGCATATTACGTTATATTATAAGGTTTTTTCAATGATGCACTGCATATTACGTTATACTATAAGGTATTTTCAATGATACACTACAAATTACGATATATTATAAGGTATTTTCCATGATACACTGCAAATTACGTTATTTTATAAGGTATTTTTAATGATATATATCATATTACGTTATATTATAAGGTATTTTCAATGACAGACTGCATATTACATTATTTTATAATGTATTTTCAATGGTAGACTGCATATTACGTTATATTATAAGGTATTTTCAATGATACACCGCATATTACGTTATATTATAAGGTATTTTCAATGATACACTGCATATTACGTTATATTATAAGGTATTTTCAATGATACACTGCATATTACGTTATATGATAAGGTATTTTCAATGATACACTGCATATTACGTGATATTATAAGGTTTTTTCAATGATGCACTGCATATTACGTTATACTATAAGGTATTTTCAATGATACACTACAAATTACGATATATTATAAGGTATTTTCAATGATACACTGCATATTACGTTATATTATAAGGTATTTTCATTGATAGACTAGAATTACCATATATTCTAAGGTATTTTCAATGATACACTACAAATTACGATATATTATAAGGTATTTTCAATGATACCCTGCATATTAAGTTATATTATAAGGTATTTTCAATGATAAACTGCTATATATTATAAGGTATTTTCTATGATACACTGCATATTACGTTATATTATAAGGTATTTTCAAAGATACACTACAAATTACGATATATTATAAGGTATTTTCAATGATACACTGCATATTACGTTATGTTATAAGGTATTTTCAATGATACACCGCATATTACGTTATATTATAAGGTATTTTCAATGATACACTGCATATTACGTTAGATTATAAGGTATTTTCAATGATACACTGCATATTACGTTATATTATAAGGTTTTTTCAATGATGCACTGCATATTACGTTCTACTATAAGGTATTTTCAATGATACACTACAAATTACGATATATTATAAGGTATTTTCAATTATACACAGCATATTACGTTATATTATAAGGTATTTTCAATGATAAACTACTATATATTATAAGGTATTTTCAATGATACACTGCATATTACGTTATATTATAAGGTATTTTCAATGATACACAGCATATTACGTTATATTATAAGGTATTTTCAATGATAAACTACTATATATTATAAGGTATTTTCAATGATACCCTGCATATTACGTTATATTATAAGGTATTTTCAATGATACACTGCATATTACGTTATATTATAAGGTATTTTCAATGATACACTACAAATTACGAAATATTATAAGGTATTTTCAATGATACACTGCATATTGCGTTATATTATAAGGTATTTTCAATGACAGACTACATATTACATTATTTTATAATGTATTTTCAATGGTAGACTGCATATTACGTTATATTATAAGGTATTTTCAGTGATAGACTAGCATTACCATATATTCTAAGGTATTTTCAATGATACACTACAAATTACGATATATTATAAGGTATTTTCAATGATACCCTGCATATTAATGTTATATTATAAGGTATTTTCAATGATAAACTGCTATATATTATAAGGTATTTTCTATGATACACTGCATATTACGTTATATTATAAGGTATTTTCAAAGATACACTACAAATTACGATATATTATAAGGTATTTTCAATGATACACTGCATATTACGTTATATGAGAAGGTATTTCCATTGATACACTACAAATTACGATATATTATAAGGTATTTTCAATGATACCCTGCATATTACGTTATATTATAAGGTATTTTCAATGATGCACTGCATATTACGTTATACTATAAGGTATTTTCAATGATACAATACAAATTACGATATATTATAAGGTATTTTCAATGATACACTGCATATTACGTTATATTATAAGGTATTTTCATTTCTACACTACAAATTACGATATATTATAAGGTATTTTCAATGATACACAGCATATTACGTTATATTATAAGGTATTTTCAATGATAAACTACTATATATTATAAGGTATTTTCAATGATACACTGCATATTACGTTATATTATAAGTATTTTCAATGATACACTGCATATTACGTTATATTATAATGTATTTTCAATGATACACTGCATATTACGTTATATTATAAGGTTTTTTCAATGATGCACTGCATATTACGTTATACTATAAGGTATTTTCAATGATAGACTAGAATTACCATATATTCTAAGGTATTTTCAATGATACGCTACAAATTACGATATATTATAAGGTATTTTCAATGATAACCTGCATATTACGTTATATTATAAGGTATTTTCAATGATACACTGCATATTACGTTATATTATAAGTATTTTCAATGATACACTGCATATTACGTTATATGATAAGGTATTTTCAATGATACACTGCATATTACGTTATATTATAAGGTTTTTTCAATGATGCACTGCATATTACGTTATACTATAAGGTATTTTCAATGATAGACTAGAATTACCATATATTCTAAGGTATTTTCAATGATACACTACAAATTACGATATATTATAAGGTATTTTCAATGATAACCTGCATATTACGTTATATTATAAGGTATTTTCAATGATACACCGCATATTACGTTATATTATAAGGTATTTTCAATGATGCACTGCATATTACGTTATACTATAAGGTATTTTCAATGATACACTACACATTACGATATATTATAAAGTATTTTCAATGATACACTGCATATTACATTATATTATAAGGTATTTTCATTGATAGACTAGAATTACCATATATTCTAAGGTATTTTCAATGATACACTGCATATTACGTTATATTATAAGGTATTTTCAATGATACACTACAAATTACGATATATTATAAGGTATTTTCAATGATACCCTGCATATTACGTTAAATTATAAGGTATTTTCAATGATACACTGCATATTACGTGATATTATAAGGTATTTTCAATGATGCACTGCATATTACGTTATACTATAAGGTATTTTCAATGATACAATACAAATTACGATATATTATAAGGTATTTTCAATGATACACTGCATATTACGTTATATTATAAGGTATTTTCATTGCTACACTACAAATTACGATATATTATAAGGTATTTTCAATGATACACAGCATATTACGTTATATTATAAGGTATTTTCAATGATAAACTACTATATATTATAAGGTATTTTCAATGATACACTGCATATTACGTTATATTATAAGTATTTTCAATGGTATACTGTATATTACGATATATTATAAGGTATTTTCAATGATACACTGCATATTACGTTATATTATAAGGTTTTATCAATGATGCACTGCATATTACGTTATACTATAAGGTATTTTCAATGATACAATACAAATTACGATATATTATAAGGTATTTTCAATGATACACTGCATATTACGTTATATTATATGGTATTTTCATTGCTACACTACAAATTACGATATATTATAAGGTATTTTCAATGATAAACTGCATATTACGTTATATTATAAAGTATTTTCAATGATATACTACAAATTACCATATATTCTAAGGTATTTTCAATAACTAGAGGGGGGTTGTTGCTCGCTCGCTTCGCGAGCTTCGCGGGTGGGGATGTTGTAGCTCGCTCGCTTTGCGAGCTCGCGAGAGGGTTGGTGGTACGGATGTTATTTTGTGTGTGACTCTCCACGAGCCACAGAAAGAACTTACCGATTCGTTAGTTGCAGTATATTATTATCATTATTTATTGAACGTTTTAAGAAGATTATACATTCTCAGGGAAGTTCAATAGTTTTCTACTTATCAAAATGTTTGCTATATGGCGTCGCATTAAACCAACATCGTATGCTCGTTGCTCGCTTGGTTCCTTGTTATAGCATAGTAATGTTGCAAAATAAATTGCAAATGCTCCACAATCAAACGCATTGTTTTGATATTGTACTCTGTGAAATATATACTTCTTCTTATATTTATAAAGGGCATTCAAATAATCTATTACATCATGGTTCAAATGATTAGCATTAAAACTATCATAAATGTGTACATTTCCGTTACCATCAGATCTTGTGCAAATCCAATGTCCTACTACCTTTTTTCCAATTTCACCAGTGTATATTATCTGAATATTCGTCTCATGTTCTGGGATCTCTTGTAAATTACTCAAAAAAGCTCGAACGTAACCAGTATCTTGAGCAAAGTTGTATATTCCACGCTCGTTTAGATTTCTGTTCATAATTTCGTGAAATAAATTAATATGTTTATCTTGTAAATAACAATCAGGTTTTATGACTTCTTTACATTCGGCTGTTTCTAAAGCATAGTTATAACCATCATTGAGGAAACAGTCTGCAGGCACTGCATATTCATGATTATGTTGCTCGATATGCTGGTCCGAGATCATTAAACATTCATCAAAAATTGTAAAATTTTCAGGATTCATTTGTTGATTTGTGATTGTTACATCTGTTTTCTCTACATTCTCTCCTTTTTTATATTTGACAACCTTCTTATCGAGGATTGCATAAATTGGCTTATGATAGCTGAAATATGTTTCATAAACACCGCAATCTATATCATCAACATTTGAGAAAATGACATCTATTTGCGTATTCAAATTGGTCGTTATACTTTTGGATGGTAATTTAGTTTTTAAATTGTACTTGTTCAAAAGGTTAATCAAATAATTATTACCATTATCCTTGCAATTTAATATATTGTAATTGAAATCACCTATCAAAATCTTTTCACTTTCAATTGTAATTTTATTCATTATTCGCTGTACAACGCTACCAAACATAGAATTAGTTGCTTTTGGTGATTTATAACAGTAGCATCAGTTTAAAAAAAAATTTTTTTTTAAATCTAAAAAAAAAATTAAGAAAAAAATTTTTTATAATCCTCTCATTTTTTATAGTCCTCTCGTATAATTTGCATTGTTGAATGAACTTCTTTCGAAAAAAACTAAAAAAACTAAAAAAACTAAAAAAACTAAAAAACTACTTGACCAATATGGACCAAAATCTAATCAGCTCTAAGTTACAGCGGGGCACATCGATTGCATCATTCATCATTCCGATCGCGTAGTTACTTTTTCTGAAAACGTTAACGAAAAATTTGATACCATAGAAACGGACATACGCACACACACACACACACACACACATACCGACATTTTGATAAAAATAGTCTAAAATGACTCCAATGACCATGAAACGTGAAGATCTGCTAAAAATTCGATTTTCGATTTTCGGGGTAATTACAGTAACTTCCCTATGAATCGGGAAGTTAATAAACTACTATATATTATAAGGTATTTTCAATGATACACTGCATATTACGTTATATCATAAGGTACTTTCAATGATACACTGCATATTAAGGTATATTATAAGGTATTTTCAATGATAAACTGCTATATATTATAAGGTATTTTCTATGATACACTGCATATTACGTTATATTATAAGGTATTTTTAATGATACACCGCTTATTACGTTATATTATAAGGTATTTTCAATGATACACAGCATATTACGTTATATTATAAGGTATTTTCAATGATAAACTACTATATATTATAAGGTATTTTCAATGATACCCTGCATATTACGTTATATTATAAGGTATTTTCAATGATACACTGCATATTACGTTATGTTATAAGGTATTTTCAATGATACACCGCATATTACGTTATATTATAAGGTATTTTCAATGATACACTGCATATTACGTTAGATTATAAGGTATTTTCAATGATACACTGCATATTACGTTATATTATAAGGTTTTTTCAATGATGCACTGCATATTACGTTCTACTATAAGGTATTTTCAATGATACACTACAAATTACGATATATTATAAGGTATTTTCAATTATACACAGTATATTACGTTATATTATAAGGTATTATCAATGATAAACTACTATATATTATAAGGTATTTTCAATGATACACTGCATATTACGTTATATTATAAGTATTTTCAATGGTATACTGCATATTACGTTATTTTATAAGGTATTTTTAATGATATATATCATATTACGTTATATTATAAGGTATTTTCAATGACAGACTGCATATTGCATTATTTTATAATGTATTTTCAATGATACACTGCATATTACGTTATATTATAAGGTATTTTCAATGATACACCGCATATTACGTTATATTATAAGGTATTTTCAATGATACACTGCATATTACGTTATATTATAAAGTATTTTCAATGATACACTGCATATTACGTTATATTATAAGGTATTTTCATTGATAGACTAGAATTACCATATATTCTAAGGTATTTTCAATGATACACTGCATATTACGTTATATTATAAGGTATTTTCAATGATAAACTACTATATATTATAAGGTATTTTCACTGATACACTGCATATTACGTTATATTATAAGGTATTTTCATTGATAGACTAGATTTACCATATATTCTAATGTATTTTCAATGATACACTGCATATTACGTTATATCATAAGGTATTTTCAATGATACACTGCATATTAAGTTATATTATAAGGTATTTTCAATGATACACTGCATATTACGTTATATTATAAGGTATTTTCAATGATACACTACAAATTACGATATATTATAAGGTATTTTCAATGATACCCTGCACATTACGTTAAATTATAAGGTATTTTCAATGATACACTGCATATTACGTGATATTATAAGGTATTTTCAATGATGCACTGCATATTACGTTATACTATAAGGTATTTTCAATGATACACTGCATATTACGTTATATTATAAGGTATTTTCATTGATAGACTAGAATTACCATATATTCTAAGGTATTTTCAATGATACACTACAAATTACGATATATTATAAGGTATTTTCAATGATACCCTGCATATTAAGTTATATTATAAGGTATTTTCAATGATAAACTGCTATATATTATAAGGTATTTTCTATGATACACTGCATATTACGTTATATTATAAGGTATTTTCAAAGATACACTACAAATTACGATATATTATAAGGTATTTTCAATGATACACTGCATATTACGTTATGTTATAAGGTATTTTCAATGATACACCGCATATTACGTTATATTATAAGGTATTTTCAATGATACACTGCATATTACGTTAGATTATAAGGTATTTTCAATGATACACTGCATATTACGTTATATTATAAGGTTTTTTCAATGATGCACTGCATATTACGTTCTACTATAAGGTATTTTCAATGATACACTACAAATTACGATATATTATAAGGTATTTTCAATTATACACAGCATATTACGTTATATTATAAGGTATTTTCAATGATAAACTACTATATATTATAAGGTATTTTCAATGATACACTGCATATTACGTTATATTATAAGTATTTTCAATGGTATACTGCATATTACGTTATTTTATAAGGTATTTTTAATGATATATATCATATTACGTTATATTATAAGGTATTTTCAATGACAGACTGCATATTGCATTATTTTATAATGTATTTTCAATGATACACCGCATATTACGTTATATTATAAGGTATTTTCAATGATACACCGCATATTACGTTATATTATAAGGTATTTTCAATGATACACTGCATATTACGTTATATTATAAAGTATTTTCAATGATACACTGCATATTACGTTATATTATAAGGTATTTTCATTGATAGACTAGAATTACCATATATTCTAAGGTATTTTCAATGATACACTGCATATTACGTTATATTATAAGGTATTTTCAATGATAAACTACTATATATTATAAGGTATTTTCACTGATACACTGCATATTACGTTATATTATAAGGTATTTTCATTGATAGACTAGATTTACCATATATTCTAATGTATTTTCAATGATACACTGCATATTACGTTATATCATAAGGTATTTTCAATGATACACTGCATATTAAGTTATATTATAAGGTATTTTCAATGATACACTGCATATTACGTTATATTATAAGGTATTTTCAATGATACACTACAAATTACGATATATTATAAGGTATTTTCAATGATACCCTGCACATTACGTTAAATTATAAGGTATTTTCAATGATACACTGCATATTACGTGATATTATAAGGTATTTTCAATGATGCACTGCATATTACGTTATACTATAAGGTATTTTCAATGATACAATACAAATTACGATATATTATAAGGTATTTTCAATGATACACTGCATATTACGTTATATTATAAGGTATTTTCATTTCTACACTACAAATTACGATATATTATAAGGTATTTTCAATGATACACAGCATATTACGTTATATTATAAGGTATTTTCAATGATAAACTACTATATATTATAAGGTATTTTCAATGATACACTGCATATTACGTTATATTATAAGTATTTTCAATGATACACTGCATATTACGTTATATGATAATGTATTTTCAATGATACACTGCATATTACGTTATATTATAAGGTTTTTTCAATGATGCACTGCATATTACGTTATACTATAAGGTATTTTCAATGATAGACTAGAATTACCATATATTCTAAGGTATTTTCAATGATACACTACAAATTACGATATATTATAAGGTATTTTCAATGATAACCTGCATATTACGTTATATTATAAGGTATTTTCAATGATACACTGCATATTACGTTATATTATAAGTATTTTCAATGATACACTGCATATTACGTTATATGATAATGTATTTTCAATGATACACTGCATATTACGTTATATTATAAGGTTTTTTCAATGATGCACTGCATATTACGTTATACTATAAGGTATTTTCAATGATAGACTAGAATTACCATATATTCTAAGGTATTTTCAATGATACACTACAAATTACGATATATTATAAGGTATTTTCAATGATAACCTGCATATTACGTTATATTATAAGGTATTTTCAATGATACACCGCATATTACGTTATATTATAAGGTATTTTCAATGATGCACTGCATATTACGTTATACTATAAGGTATTTTCAATGATACACTACACATTACGATATATTATAAAGTATTTTCAATGATACACTGCATATTACATTATATTATAAGGTATTTTCATTGATAGACTAGAATTACCATATATTCTAAGGTATTTTCAATGATACACTGCATATTACGTTATATTATAAGGTATTTTCAATGATACACTACAAATTACGATATATTATAAGGTATTTTCAATGATACCCTGCATATTACGTTAAATTATAAGGTATTTTCAATGATACACTGCTAATTACGTGATATTATAAGGTATTTTCAATGATGCACTGCATATTACGTTATACTATAAGGTATTTTCAATGATACAATACAAATTACGATATATTATAAGGTATTTTCAATGATACACTGCATATTACGTTATATTATAAGGTATTTTCATTGCTACACTACAAATTACGATATATTATAAGGTATTTTCAATGATACACAGCATATTACGTTATATTATAAGGTATTTTCAATGATAAACTACTATATATTATAAGGTATTTTCAATGATACACTGCATATTACGTTATATTATAAGTATTTTCAATGGTATACTGTATATTACGATATATTATAAGGTATTTTCAATGATACACTGCATATTACGTTATATTATAAGGTTTTATCAATGATGCACTGCATATTACGTTATACTATAAGGTATTTTCAATGATACAATACAAATTACGATATATTATAAGGTATTTTCAATGATACACTGCATATTACGTTATATTATATGGTATTTTCATTGCTACACTACAAATTACGATATATTATAAGGTATTTTCAATGATAAACTGCATATTACGTTATATTATAAAGTATTTTCAATGATATACTACAAATTACCATATATTCTAAGGTATTTTCAATAACTAGAGGGGGGTTGTTGCTCGCTCGCTTCGCGAGCTTCGCGGGTGGGGATGTTGTAGCTCGCTCGCTTTGCGAGCTCGCGAGAGGGTTGGTGGTACGGATGTTATTTTGTGTGTGACTCTCCACGAGCCACAGAAAGAACTTACCGATTCGTTAGTTGCAGTATATTATTATCATTATTTATTGAACGTTTTAAGAAGATTATACATTCTCAGGGAAGTTCAATAGTTTTCTACTTATCAAAATGTTTGCTATATGGCGTCGCATTAAACCAACATCGTATGCTCGTTGCTCGCTTGGTTCCTTGTTATAGCATAGTAATGTTGCAAAATAAATTGCAAATGCTCCACAATCAAACGCATTGTTTTGATATTGTACTCTGTGAAATATATACTTCTTCTTATATTTATAAAGGGCATTCAAATAATCTATTACATCATGGTTCAAATGATTAGCATTAAAACTATCATAAATGTGTACATTTCCGTTACCATCAGATCTTGTGCAAATCCAATGTCCTACTACCTTTTTTCCAATTTCACCAGTGTATATTATCTGAATATTCGTCTCATGTTCTGGGATCTCTTGTAAATTACTCAAAAAAGCTCGAACGTAACCAGTATCTTGAGCAAAGTTGTATATTCCACGCTCGTTTAGATTTCTGTTCATAATTTCGTGAAATAAATTAATATGTTTATCTTGTAAATAACAATCAGGTTTTATGACTTCTTTACATTCGGCTGTTTCTAAAGCATAGTTATAACCATCATTGAGGAAACAGTCTGCAGGCACTGCATATTCATGATTATGTTGCTCGATATGCTGGTCCGAGATCATTAAACATTCATCAAAAATTGTAAAATTTTCAGGATTCATTTGTTGATTTGTGATTGTTACATCTGTTTTCTCTACATTCTCTCCTTTTTTATATTTGACAACCTTCTTATCGAGGATTGCATAAATTGGCTTATGATAGCTGAAATATGTTTCATAAACACCGCAATCTATATCATCAACATTTGAGAAAATGACATCTATTTGCGTATTCAAATTGGTCGTTATACTTTTGGATGGTAATTTAGTTTTTAAATTGTACTTGTTCAAAAGGTTAATCAAATAATTATTACCATTATCCTTGCAATTTAATATATTGTAATTGAAATCACCTATCAAAATCTTTTCACTTTCAATTGTAATTTTATTCATTATTCGCTGTACAACGCTACCAAACATAGAATTAGTTGCTTTTGGTGATTTATAACAGTAGCATCAGTTTAAAAAAAAATTTTTTTTTAAATCTAAAAAAAAAATTAAGAAAAAAATTTTTTATAATCCTCTCATTTTTTATAGTCCTCTCGTATAATTTGCATTGTTGAATGAACTTCTTTCGAAAAAAACTAAAAAAACTAAAAAAACTAAAAAAACTAAAAAACTACTTGACCAATATGGACCAAAATCTAATCAGCTCTAAGTTACAGCGGGGCACATCGATTGCATCATTCATCATTCCGATCGCGTAGTTACTTTTTCTGAAAACGTTAACGAAAAATTTGATACCATAGAAACGGACATACGCACACACACACACACACACACACATACCGACATTTTGATAAAAATAGTCTAAAATGACTCCAATGACCATGAAACGTGAAGATCTGCTAAAAATTCGATTTTCGATTTTCGGGGTAATTACAGTAACTTCCCTATGAATCGGGAAGTTAATAAACTACTATATATTATAAGGTATTTTCAATGATACACTGCATATTACGTTATATCATAAGGTACTTTCAATGATACACTGCATATTAAGGTATATTATAAGGTATTTTCAATGATAAACTGCTATATATTATAAGGTATTTTCTATGATACACTGCATATTACGTTATATTATAAGGTATTTTTAATGATACACCGCTTATTACGTTATATTATAAGGTATTTTCAATGATACACAGCATATTACGTTATATTATAAGGTATTTTCAATGATAAACTACTATATATTATAAGGTATTTTCAATGATACCCTGCATATTACGTTATATTATAAGGTATTTTCAATGATACACTGCATATTACGTTATATTATAAGGTATTTTCAATGATACACTACAAATTACGAAATATTATAAGGTATTTTCAATGATACACTGCATATTGCGTTATATTATAAGGTATTTTCAATGACAGACTACATATTACATTATTTTATAATGTATTTTCAATGGTAGACTGCATATTACGTTATATTATAAGGTATTTTCAGTGACAGACTAGCATTACCATATATTCTAAGGTATTTTCAATGATACACTACAAATTACGATATATTATAAGGTATTTTCAATGATACCCTGCATATTAATGTTATATTATAAGGTATTTTCAATGATAAACTGCTATATATTATAAGGTATTTTCTATGATACACTGCATATTACGTTATATTATAAGGTATTTTCAAAGATACACTACAAATTACGATATATTATAAGGTATTTTCAATGATACACTGCATATTACGTTATATGAGAAGGTATTTCCATTGATACACTACAAATTACGATATATTATAAGGTATTTTCAATGATACCCTGCATATTACGTTATATTATAAGGTATTTTCAATGATGCACTGCATATTACGTTATACTATAAGGTATTTTCAATGATACAATACAAATTACGATATATTATAAGGTATTTTCAATGATACACTGCATATTACGTTATATTATAAGGTATTTTCATTTCTACACTACAAATTACGATATATTATAAGGTATTTTCAATGATACACAGCATATTACGTTATATTATAAGGTATTTTCAATGATAAACTACTATATATTATAAGGTATTTTCAATGATACACTGCATATTACGTTATATTATAAGTATTTTCAATGATACACTGCATATTACGTTATATTATAAGGTATTTTCAATGATACACTGCATATTACGTTATATTATAAGGTTTTTTCAATGATGCACTGCATATTACGTTATACTATAAGGTATTTTCAATGATAGACTAGAATTACCATATATTCTAAGGTATTTTCAATGATACACTACAAATTACGATATATTATAAGGTATTTTCAATGATAACCTGCATATTACGTTATATTATAAGGTATTTTCAATGATACACTGCATATTACGTTATATTATAAGTATTTTCAATGATACACTGCATATTACGTTATATGATAATGTATTTTCAATGATACACTGCATATTACGTTATATTATAAGGTTTTTTCAATGATGCACTGCATATTACGTTATACTATAAGGTATTTTCAATGATAGACTAGAATTACCATATATTCTAAGGTATTTTCAATGATACACTACAAATTACGATATATTATAAGGTATTTTCAATGATAACCTGCATATTACGTTATATTATAAGGTATTTTCAATGATACACCGCATATTACGTTATATTATAAGGTATTTTCAATGATGCACTGCATATTACGTTATACTATAAGGTATTTTCAATGATACACTACACATTACGATATATTATAAAGTATTTTCAATGATACACTGCATATTACATTATATTATAAGGTATTTTCATTGATAGACTAGAATTACCATATATTCTAAGGTATTTTCAATGATACACTGCATATTACGTTATATTATAAGGTATTTTCAATGATACACTACAAATTACGATATATTATAAGGTATTTTCAATGATACCCTGCATATTACGTTAAATTATAAGGTACTTTCAATGATACACTGCATATTAAGGTATATTATAAGGTATTTTCAATGATAAACTGCTATATATTATAAGGTATTTTCTATGATACACTGCATATTACGTTATATTATAAGGTATTTTTAATGATACACCGCTTATTACGTTATATTATAAGGTATTTTCAATGATACACAGCATATTACGTTATATTATAAGGTATTTTCAATGATAAACTACTATATATTATAAGGTATTTTCAATGATACCCTGCATATTACGTTATATTATAAGGTATTTTCAATGATACACTGCATATTACGTTATATTATAAGGTATTTTCAATGATACACTACAAATTACGATATATTATAAGGTATTTTCAATGATACACTGCATATTACGTTATATTATAAGGTATTTTCAATGACAGACTACATATTACATTATTTTATAATGTATTTTCAATGGTAGACTGCATATTACGTTATATTATAAGGTATTTTCAGTGATAGACTAGCATTACCATATATTCTAAGGTATTTTCAATGATACACTACAAATTACGATATATTATAAGGTATTTTCAATGATACCCTGCATATTAATGTTATATTATAAGGTATTTTCAATGATAAACTGCTATATATTATAAGGTATTTTCTATGATACACTGCATATTACGTTATATTATAAGGTATTTTCAAAGATACACTACAAATTACGATATATTATAAGGTATTTTCAATGATACACTGCATATTACGTTATATGAGAAGGTATTTCCATTGATACACTACAAATTACGATATATTATAAGGTATTTTCAATGATACCCTGCATATTACGTTATATTATAAGGTATTATCAATGATACACGGCATATTACGTTATATTATAAGGTATTTTCAATGATACACTACAAATTACGATATATTATAAGGTATTTTCTATGATACACTGCATATTACGTTATATTATAAGGTATTTTCAATGATACACTACAAATTACGATATATTATAAGGTATTTTCTATGATACACTGCATATTACGTTATATTATAAGGTATTTTCAATGATACACTACAAATTACGATATATTATAAGGTATTTTCAATGATACCCTGCATATTACGTTAAATTATAAGGTATTTTTAATGATATATATCATATTACGTTATATTATAAGGTATTTTCAATGACAGACTGCATATTACATTATTTTATAATGTATTTTCAATGGTAGACTGCATATTACGTTATATTATAAGGTATTTTCAATGATACACTGCATATTACGTTATATTATAAGGTATTTTCAATGATACACTGCATATTACGTTACATGATAAGGTATTTTCAATGATACACTGCATATTACGTTATATTATAAGGTATTTTCATTGATAGACTAGAATTACCATATATTCTAAGGTATTTTCAATGATACACTACAAATTACGATATATTATAAGGTATTTTCCATGATACACTGCATATTACGTTATATTATAAGGTATTTTCATTGATAGACTAGAATTACCATATATTCTAAGGTATTTTCAATGATACACTACAAATTACGATATATTATAAGGTATTTTCAATGATACACTGCATATTACGTTATATTATAAGGTAATTTCAAAGATACACAGTATATTACGTTATATTATAAGGTATTTTCAATGATACACTGCATATTGCGTTATATTATAAGGTATTTTCAATGACAGACTACATATTACATTATTTTATAATGTATTTTCAATGGTAGACTGCATATTACGTTATATTATAAGGTATTTTCAGTGATAGACTAGCATTACCATATATTCTAAGGTATTTTCAATGATACACTGCATATTACGTTATATTATAAGGTATTTTCAATGATAAACTACTATATATTATAAGGTATTTTCACTGATACACTGCATATTACGATATATTATAAGGTATTTTCAATGATACCCTGCATATTACGTTAAATTATAAGGTATTTTTAATGATATATATCATATTACGTTATATTATAAGGTATTTTCAATGACAGACTGCATATTACATTATTTTATAATGTATTTTCAATGGTAGACTGCATATTACGTTATATTATAAGGTATTTTCAATGATACACTGCATATTACGTTATATTATAAGGTATTTTCAATGATACACTGCATATTACGTTATATTATAAGGTATTTTTAATGATACACCGCTTATTACGTTATATTATAAGGTATTTTCAATGATACACAGCATATTACGTTATATTATAAGGTATTTTCAATGATAAACTACTATATATTATAAGGTATTTTCAATGATACCCTGCATATTACGTTATATTATAAGGTATTTTCAATGATACACTGCATATTACGTTATATTATAAGGTATTTTCAATGATACACTACAAATTACGAAATATTATAAGGTATTTTCAATGATACACTGCATATTGCGTTATATTATAAGGTATTTTCAATGACAGACTACATATTACATTATTTTATAATGTATTTTCAATGGTAGACTGCATATTACGTTATATTATAAGGTATTTTCAGTGATAGACTAGCATTACCATATATTCTAAGGTATTTTCAATGATACACTACAAATTACGATATATTATAAGGTATTTTCAATGATACACTGCATATTACGTTATATGAGAAGGTATTTCCATTGATACACTACAAATTACGATATATTATAAGGTATTTTCAATGATACCCTGCATATTACGTTATATTATAAGGTATTTTCAATGATACACGGCATATTACGTTATATTATAAGGTATTTTCAATGATACACTACAAATTACGATATATTATAAGGTATTTTCTATGATACACTGCATATTACGTTATATTATAAGGTATTTTCAATGATACACTACAAATTACGATATATTATAAGGTATTTTCAATGATACCCTGCATATTACGTTAAATTATAAGGTATTTTTAATGATATATATCATATTACGTTATATTATAAGGTATTTTCAATGACAGACTGCATATTACATTATTTTATAATGTATTTTCAATGGTAGACTGCATATTACGTTATATTATAAGGTATTTTCAATGATACACTGCATATTACGTTATATTATAAGGTATTTTCAATGATACACTGCATATTACGTTACATGATAAGGTATTTTCAATGATACACTGCATATTACGTTATATTATAAGGTTTTTTCAATGATGCACTGCATATTACGTTATACTATAAGGTATTTTCAATGATACACTACAAATTACGATATATTATAAGGTATTTTCAATGATACACTGCATATTACGTTATATTATAAGGTATTTTCAATGATACACGGCATATTACGTTATATTATAAGGTATTTTCAATGATACACTACAAATTACGATATATGATAAGGTATTTTCAATGATACACTGCATATTACGTTATATTATAAGGTTTTTTCAATGATGCACTGCATATTACGTTATATTATAAGGTATTTTCAATGATACACTACAAATTACGATATATTATAAGGTATTTTCAATGATACACTGCATATTGCGTTATATTATAAGGTATTTTCAATGACAGACTACATATTACATTATTTTATAATGTATTTTCAATGGTAGACTGCATATTACGTTATATTATAAGGTATTTTCAGTGATAGACTAGCATTACCATATATTCTAAGGTATTTTCAATGATACACTACAAATTACGATATATTATAAGGTATTTTCAATGATACCCTGCATATTAATGTTATATTATAAGGTATTTTCAATGATAAACTGCTATATATTATAAGGTATTTTCTATGATACACTGCATATTACGTTATATTATAAGGTATTTTCAAAGATACACTACAAATTACGATATATTATAAGGTATTTTCAATGATACACTGCATATTACGTTATATGAGAAGGTATTTCCATTGATACACTACAAATTACGATATATTATAAGGTATTTTCAATGATACCCTGCATATTACGTTATATTATAAGGTATTTTCAATGATACACGGCATATTACGTTATATTATAAGGTATTTTCAATGATACACTACAAATTACGATATATTATAAGGTATTTTCTATGATACACTGCATATTACGTTATATTATAAGGTATTTTCAATGATACACTACAAATTACGATATATTATAAGGTATTTTCAATGATACCCTGCATATTAATGTTATATTATAAGGTATTTTCAATGATAAACTGCTATATATTATAAGGTATTTTCTATGATACACTGCATATTACGTTATATTATAAGGTATTTTCAAAGATACACTACAAATTACGATATATTATAAGGTATTTTCAATGATACACTGCATATTACGTTATATGAGAAGGTATTTTCAATGATACACTACAAATTACGATATATTATAAGGTATTTTCTATGATACACTGCATATTACGTTATATTATAAGGTATTTTCAATGATACACTACAAATTACGATATATTATAAGGTATTTTCAATGATACCCTGCATATTACGTTAAATTATAAGGTATTTTTAATGATATATATCATATTACGTTATATTATAAGGTATTTTCAATGACAGACTGCATATTACATTATTTTATAATGTATTTTCAATGGTAGACTGCATATTACGTTATATTATAAGGTATTTTCAATGATACACTGCATATTACGTTATATTATAAGGTATTTTCAATGATACACTGCATATTACGTTACATGATAAGGTATTTTCAATGATACACTGCATATTACGTTATATTATAAGGTTTTTTCAATGATGCACTGCATATTACGTTATACTATAAGGTATTTTCAATGATACACTACAAATTACGATATATTATAAGGTATTTTCAATGATACACTGCATATTACGTTATATTATAAGGTATTTTCAATGATACACGGCATATTACGTTATGTTATAAGGTATTTTCAATGATACACTACAAATTACGATATATGATAAGGTATTTTCAATGATACACTGCATATTACGTTATATTATAAGGTTTTTTCAATGATGCACTGCATATTACGTTATATTATAAGGTATTTTCAATGATACACTACAAATTACGATATATTATAAGGTATTTTCAATGATACACTGCATATTGCGTTATATTATAAGGTATTTTCAATGACAGACTACATATTACATTATTTTATAATGTATTTTCAATGGTAGACTGCATATTACGTTATATTATAAGGTATTTTCAGTGATAGACTAGCATTACCATATATTCTAAGGTATTTTCAATGATACACTACAAATTACGATATATTATAAGGTATTTTCAATGATACCCTGCATATTAATGTTATATTATAAGGTATTTTCAATGATAAACTGCTATATATTATAAGGTATTTTCAATGATACACTGCATATTACGTTATATTATAAGGTATTTTCAAAGATACACTACAAATTACGATATATTATAAGGTATTTTCAATGATACACTGCATATTACGTTATATGAGAAGGTATTTCCATTGATACACTACAAATTACGATATATTATAAGGTATTTTCAATGATACCCTGCATATTACGTTATATTATAAGGTATTTTCAATGATACACGGCATATTACGTTATATTATAAGGTATTTTCAATGATACACTACAAATTACGATATATTATAAGGTATTTTCTATGATACACTGCATATTACGTTATATTATAAGGTATTTTCAATGATACACTACAAATTACGATATATTATAAGGTATTTTCAATGATACACTGCATATTACGTTATATTATAAGGTATTTTTAATGATATATATCATATTACGTTATATTATAAGGTATTTTCAATGACAGACTGCATATTACATTATTTTATAATGTATTTTCAATGGTAGACTGCATATTACGTTATATTATAAGGTATTTTCAATGATACACTGCATATTACGTTATATTATAAGGTATTTTCAATGATACACTGCATATTACGTTATATTATAAGGTATTTTCAATGATACACGGCATATTACGTTATATTATAAGGTATTTTCAATGATACACTACAAATTACGATATATTATAAGGTATTTTCTATGATACACTGCATATTACGTTATATTATAAGGTATTTTCAATGATACACTACAAATTACGATATATTATAAGGTATTTTCAATGATACCCTGCATATTACGTTAAATTATAAGGTATTTTTAATGATATATATCATATTACGTTATATTATAAGGTATTTTCAATGACAGACTGCATATTACATTATTTTATAATGTATTTTCAATGGTAGACTGCATATTACGTTATATTATAAGGTATTTTCAATGATACACTGCATATTACGATATATTATAAGGTATTTTCAATGATACACTGCATATTGCGTTATATTATAAGGTATTTTCAATGACAGACTACATATTACATTATTTTATAATGTATTTTCAATGGTAGACTGCATATTACTTTATATTATAAGGTATTTTCAGTGATAGACTAGCATTACCATATATTCTAAGGTATTTTCAATGATACACTACAAATTACGATATATTATAAGGTATTTTCAATGATACCCTGCATATTAATGTTATATTATAAGGTATTTTCAATGATAAACTGCTATATATTATAAGGTATTTTCTATGATACACTGCATATTACGTTATATTATAAGGTATTTTCAAAGATACACTACAAATTACGATATATTATAAGGTATTTTCAATGATACACTGCATATTACGTTATATTATAAGGTTTTTTCAATGATGCACTGCATATTACGTTATATTATAAGGTATTTTCAATGATACACTACAAATTACGAAATATTATAAGGTATTTTCAATGATACACTGCATATTGCGTTATATTATAAGGTATTTTCAATGATACACTGCATATTACGTTATATTATAAGGTTTTTTCAATGATGCACTGCATATTACGTTATACTATAAGGTATTTTCAATGATACACTACAAATTACGATATATTATAAGGTATTTTCAATGATACACTGCATATTACGTTATATTATAAGGTATTTTCAATGATACACGGCATATTACGTTATATTATAAGGTATTTTCAATGATACACTACAAATTACGATATATGATAAGGTATTTTCAATGATACACTGCATATTACGTTATATTATAAGGTTTTTTCAATGATGCACTGCATATTACGTTATATTATAAGGTATTTTCAATGATACACTACAAATTACGAAATATTATAAGGTATTTTCAATGATACACTGCATATTGCGTTATATTATAAGGTATTTTCAATGACAGACTACATATTACATTATTTTATAATGTATTTTCAATGGTAGACTGCATATTACGTTATATTATAAGGTATTTTCAATGATACACGGCATATTACGTTATATTATAAGGTATTTTCAATGATACACTACAAATTACGATATATTATAAGGTATTTTCTATGATACACTGCATATTACGTTATATTATAAGGTATTTTCAATGATACACTACAAATTACGATATATTATAAGGTATTTTCAATGATACCCTGCATATTACGTTAAATTATAAGGTATTTTTAATGATATATATCATATTACGTTATATTATAAGGTATTTTCAATGACAGACTGCATATTACATTATTTTATAATGTATTTTCAATGGTAGACTGCATATTACGTTATATTATAAGGTATTTTCAATGATACACTGCATATTACGTTATATTATAAGGTATTTTCAATGATACACTGCATATTACGTTACATGATAAGGTATTTTCAATGATACACTGCATATTACGTTATATTATAAGGTTTTTTCAATGATGCACTGCATATTACGTTATACTATAAGGTATTTTCAATGATACACTACAAATTACGATATATTATAAGGTATTTTCAATGATACACTGCATATTACGTTATATTATAAGGTATTTTCAATGATACACTGCATATTACGTTATATTATAAGGTATTTTCAATGATACACTACAAATTACGATATATGATAAGGTATTTTCAATGATACACTGCATATTACGTTATATTATAAGGTTTTTTCAATGATGCACTGCATATTACGTTATATTATAAGGTATTTTCAATGATACACTACAAATTACGATATATTATAAGGTATTTTCAATGATACACTGCATATTGCGTTATATTATAAGGTATTTTCAATGACAGACTACATATTACATTATTTTATAATGTATTTTCAATGGTAGACTGCATATTACGTTATATTATAAGGTATTTTCAGTGATAGACTAGCATTACCATATATTCTAAGGTATTTTCAATGATACACTACAAATTACGATATATTATAAGGTATTTTCAATGATACCCTGCATATTAATGTTATATTATAAGGTATTTTCAATGATAAACTGCTATATATTATAAGGTATTTTCTATGATACACTGCATATTACGTTATATTATAAGGTATTTTCAAAGATACACTACAAATTACGATATATTATAAGGTATTTTCAATGATACACTGCATATTACGTTATATGAGAAGGTATTTCCATTGATACACTACAAATTACGATATATTATAAGGTATTTTCAATGATACCCTGCATATTACGTTATATTATAAGGTATTTTCAATGATACACGGCATATTACGTTATATTATAAGGTATTTTCAATGATACACTACAAATTACGATATATTATAAGGTATTTTCTATGATACACTGCATATTACGTTATATTATAAGGTATTTTCAATGATACACTACAAATTACGATATATTATAAGGTATTTTCAATGATACCCTGCATATTACGTTAAATTATAAGGTATTTTTAATGATATATATCATATTACGTTATATTATAAGGTATTTTCAATGACAGACTGCATATTACATTATTTTATAATGTATTTTCAATGGTAGACTGCATATTACGTTATATTATAAGGTATTTTCAATGATACACTGCATATTACGTTATATTATAAGGTATTTTCAATGATACACTGCATATTACGTTATATTATAAGGTATTTTCAATGATACACGGCATATTACGTTATATTATAAGGTATTTTCAATGATACACTACAAATTACGATATATTATAAGGTATTTTCTATGATACACTGCATATTACGTTATATTATAAGGTATTTTCAATGATACACTACAAATTACGATATATTATAAGGTATTTTCAATGATACCCTGCATATTACGTTAAATTATAAGGTATTTTTAATGATATATATCATATTACGTTATATTATAAGGTATTTTCAATGACAGACTGCATATTACATTATTTTATAATGTATTTTCAATGGTAGACTGCATATTACGTTATATTATAAGGTATTTTCAATGATACACTGCATATTACGATATATTATAAGGTATTTTCAATGATACACTGCATATTGCGTTATATTATAAGGTATTTTCAATGACAGACTACATATTACATTATTTTATAATGTATTTTCAATGGTAGACTGCATATTACGTTATATTATAAGGTATTTTCAGTGATAGACTAGCATTACCATATATTCTAAGGTATTTTCAATGATACACTACAAATTACGATATATTATAAGGTATTTTCAATGATACCCTGCATATTAATGTTATATTATAAGGTATTTTCAATGATAAACTGCTATATATTATAAGGTATTTTCTATGATACACTGCATATTACGTTATATTATAAGGTATTTTTAATGATACACCGCTTATTACGTTATATTATATGGTATTTTCAATGATACACAGCATATTACGTTATATTATAAGGTATTTTCAATGATAAACTACTATATATTATAAGGTATTTTCAATGATACCCTGCATATTACGTTATATTATAAGGTATTTTCAATGATACACTGCATATTACGTTATATTATAAGGTATTTTCAATGATACACTACAAATTACGAAATATTATAAGGTATTTTCAATGATACACTGCATATTGCGTTATATTATAAGGTATTTTCAATGACAGACTACATATTACATTATTTTATAATGTATTTTCAATGGTAGACTGCATATTACGTTATATTATAAGGTATTTTCAGTGATAGACTAGCATTACCATATATTCTAAGGTATTTTCAATGATACACTACAAATTACGATATATTATAAGGTATTTTCAATGATACCCTGCATATTAATGTTATATTATAAGGTATTTTCAATGATAAACTGCTATATATTATAAGGTATTTTCTATGATACACTGCATATTACGTTATATTATAAGGTATTTTCAAAGATACACTACAAATTACGATATATTATAAGGTATTTTCAATGATACACTGCATATTACGTTATATGAGAAGGTATTTCCATTGATACACTACAAATTACGATATATTATAAGGTATTTTCAATGATACCCTGCATATTACGTTATATTATAAGGTATTTTCAATGATACACGGCATATTACGTTATATTATAAGGTATTTTCAATGATACACTACAAATTACGATATATTATAAGGTATTTTCTATGATACACTGCATATTACGTTATATTATAAGGTATTTTCAATGATACACTACAAATTACGATATATTATAAGGTATTTTCAATGATACCCTGCATATTACGTTAAATTATAAGGTATTTTTAATTATATATATCATATTACGTTATATTATAAGGTATTTTCAATGACAGACTGCATATTACATTATTTTATAATGTATTTTCAATGGTAGACTGCATATTACGTTATATTATAAGGTATTTTCAATGATACACTGCATATTACGTTATATTATAAGGTATTTTCAATGATACACTGCATATTACGTTACATGATAAGGTATTTTCAATGATACACTGCATATTACGTTATATTATAAGGTTTTTTCAATGATGCACTGCATATTACGTTATACTATAAGGTATTTTCAATGATACACTACAAATTACGATATATTATAAGGTATTTTCAATGATACACTGCATATTACGTTATATTATAAGGTATTTTCATTGATAGACTAGAATTACCATATATTCTAAGGTATTTTCAATGATACACTACAAATTACGATATATTATAAGGTATTTTCCATGACACACTGCATATTACGTTATATTATAAGGTATTTTCATTGATAGACTAGAATTACCATATATTCTAAGGTATTTTCAATGATACACTACAAATTACGATATATTATAAGGTATTTTCAATGATACACTGCATATTACGTTATATTATAAGGTAATTTCAAAGATACACAGTATATTACGTTATATTATAAGGTATTTTCAATGATACACTGCATATTGCGTTATATTATAAGGTATTTTCAATGACAGACTACATATTACATTATTTTATAATGTATTTTCAATGGTAGACTGCATATTACGTTATATTATAAGGTATTTTCAGTGATAGACTAGCATTACCATATATTCTAAGGTATTTTCAATGATACACTACAAATTACGATATATTATAAGGTATTTTCAATGATACCCTGCATATTAATGTTATATTATAAGGTATTTTCAATGATAAACTGCTATATATTATAAGGTATTTTCTATGATACACTGCATATTACGTTATATTATAAGGTATTTTCAAAGATACACTACAAATTACGATATATTATAAGGTATTTTCAATGATACACTGCATATTGCGTTATATTATAAGGTATTTTCAATGACAGACTACATATTACATTATTTTATAATGTATTTTCAATGGTAGACTGCATATTACGTTATATTATAAGGTATTTTCAGTGATAGACTAGCATTACCATATATTCTAAGGTATTTTCAATGATACACTACAAATTACGATATATTATAAGGTATTTTCAATGATACCCTGCATATTAATGTTATATTATAAGGTATTTTCAATGATAAACTGCTATATATTATAAGGTATGTTCTATGATACACTGCATATTACGTTATGTTATAAGGTATTTTCAAAGATACACTATAAATTACGATATATTATAAGGTATTTTCAATGATACACTGCATATTACGTTATATGAGAAGGTATTTCCATTGATACACTACAAATTACGATATATTATAAGGTATTTTCAATGATACCCTGCATATTACGTTATATTATAAGGTATTTTCAATGATACACTACACATTACGATATATTATAAAGTATTTTCAATGATACACTGCATATTACGTTATATTATAAGGTATTTTCAATGATAAACTACTATATATTATAAGGTATTTTCAATGATACACTGCATATTACGTTATATTATAAGGTATTTTCAATGATACACTGCATATTACGTTATATGATAAGGTATTTTCAATGATACACTGCATATTACGTTATATTATAAGGTTTTTTCAATGATGCACTGCATATTACGTTATACTATAAGGTATTTTCAATGATACACTACAAATTACGATATATTATAAGGTATTTTCAATGATACACTGCATATTACGTTATATTATAAGGTATTTTCATTGATAGACTAGAATTACCATATATTCTAAGGTATTTTCAATGATACACTACAAATTACGATATATTATAAGGTATTTTCAATGATACACTGCATATTACGTTATATTATAAGGTATTTTCATTGATAGACTAGAATTACCATATATTATAAGGTATTTTCAATGATACACCGCATATTACGTTATATTATAAGGTATTTTCAATGATACACTGCATATTACGTTATACTATAAGGTATTTTCAATGATACACTACAAATTACGATATATTATAAGGTATTTTTCATGATACACTGCATATTACGTTATATTATAAGGTATTTTCATTGATAGACTAGAATTACCATATATTATAAGGTATTTTCAATGATACACCGCATATTACGTTATATTATAAGGTATTTCATTGATAGACTAGAATTACCATATATTCTAAGGTATTTTCAATGATACACTACAAATTACGATATATTATTAGGTATTTTCAATGATACACTGCATATTACGTTATATTATAAGGTTTTATCAATGATGCACTGCATATTACGTTATACTATAAGGTATTTTCAATGATACACTACAAATTACGATATATTATAAGGTATTTTCAATGATACACTGCATATTACGTTATATTATAGGTATTTTCATTGATAGACTGGATATTACCATATATTCTAAGGTATTTTCGATGATACACTACAAATTACGATATATTATTAGGTATTTTCAATGATTACACTGCCATATTACGTTATATTATGAGTTATTTTCATTGATAGACTAGAATTACCATATATTCTAAGGTATTTTCAATGATACACTACAATTACGATATATTATAAGGTATTTTCAATGATAACCTGCATATTACGTTATATTATAAGGTATTTTCAATGATACACCGCATATTACGTTATATTATAAGGTATTTTCAATGATGCACTGCATATTACGTTATACTATAAGGTGTTTTCAATGATACACTACACATTACGATATATTATAAAGTATTTTCAATGATACACTGCATATTACGTTATATTATAAGGTATTTTCATTGATAGACTAGAATTAGCATATATTCTAAGGTATTTTCAATGATACACTGCATATTACGTTATATTATAAGGTATTTTCAATGATAAACTACTATATATTATAAGGTATTTTCACTGATACACTGCATATTACGTTATATTATAAGGTATTTTCATTGATAGACTTGAATTACCATATATTCTAAGGTATTTTCAATGATACACTGCATATTACGTTATATCATAAGGTATTTTCAATGATACACTGCATATTACGTTATATTATAAGGTATTTTCAATGATACACTGCATATTACGTTATATTATAAGGTATTTTCAAGGATACACCGCATATTACGTTATATTATAAGGTATTTTCAATGATACACTGCATATTACGTTATATTATAAGGTATTTTCAATGATACCCTGCATATTACGTTATATTATAAGGTATTTTCAATGATACACTGCATATTACGTTATATTATAAGGTATTTTCAATGATACACTACAAATTACGATATATTATAAGGTATTTTCAATGATACCCTGCATATTACGTTAAATTATTAGGTATTTTCAATGATACACTGCATATTACGTGATATTATTAGGTATTTTCAATGATGCACTGCATATTACGTTATACTATAAGGTATTTTCAATGATACAATACAAATTACGATATATTATAAGGTATTTTCAATGATACACTGCATATTACGTTATATTATAAGGTATTTTCATTGCTACACTACAAATTACGATATATTATAAGGTATTTTCAATGATACACAGTATATATTACGATATATTATAAGGTATTTTCAATGATACACTGCATATTGCGTTATATTATAAGGTTATTTTCAATGATGCACTGCATATTACGTTATACTATAAGGTATTTCAATGATACAATACAAATTACGATATATTATAGGTTATTTCAATGATACACTGCATATTACGATATATTATAAGGTATTTTCATTGCTACACTACAAATTACGATATATTATAAGGTATTTTCAATGATACACAGCATATTACGTTATATTATAAGGTATTTTCAATGATAAACTACTATATATTATAAGGTATTTTCAATGATACACTGCATATTACGTTATATTATAAGGTATTTTTCAAGGATACACCGCATATTACGTTATATTATAAGGTATTTTCAATGATACACTGCATATTACGTTATATTATAAGGTATTTTCAATGATACCCTGCATATTACGTTATATTATAAGGTATTTTCAATGATACACTGCATATTACGTTATATTATAAGGTATTTTCAATGATACACTACAAATTACGATATATTATAAGGTATTTTCAATGATACCCTGCATATTACGTTAAATTATTAGGTATTTTCAATGATACACTGCATATTACGTGATATTATTAGGTATTTTCAATGATGCACTGCATATTACGTTATACTATAAGGTATTTCAATGATACAATACAAATTACGATATATTATAAGGTATTTTCAATGATACACTGCATATTACGTTATATTATAAGGTATTTTCATTGCTACACTACAAATTACGATATATTATAAGGTATTTTCAATGATACACAGTATATTACGTTATATTATAAGGTATTTTCAATGATACACTGCATATTGCGTTATATTATAAGGTATTTTCAATGATGCACTGCATATTACGTTATACTATAAGGTATTTTCAATGATACAATACAAATTACGATATATTATAAGGTATTTTCAATGATACACTGCATATTACGATATATTATAAGGTATTTTCATTGCTACACTACAAATTACGATATATTATAAGGTATTTTCAATGATACACAGCATATTACGTTATATTATAAGGTATTTTCAATGATAAACTACTATATATTATAAGGTATTTTCAATGATACACTACATATTACGTTATATTATAAGTATTTTCAATGGTTATACCGTATATTACGATATATTATAAGGTATTTTCAATGATACACTGCATATTACGTTATATTATAAGTATTTTAATGGTATACTGTATATTACGATATATTATAAGGTATTTTCAATGATACACTGCATATTACGTTATATTATAAGGTATTTTCAATGATACACTGCATATTACGTTATATTATAAGGTAATTTCAAAGATACACAGTATAGTACGTTATATTATAAGGTATTTTCAATGATACACTGCATATTGCGTTATATTATAAGGTATTATCAATGATGCACTGCATATTACGTTATACTATAAGGTATTTTCAATGATACAATACAAATTACGATATATTATAAGGTATTTTCAATGATACACTGCATATTACGTTATATTATAAGGTATTTTCATTGTTAGACTAGAATTACCATATATTCTAAGGTATTTTCAATGATACACTACAAATTACGATATATTATAAGGTATTTTCAATGATACACTGCATATTACGTTATATTATAAGTTATTTTCATTGATACACTACAAATTACGATATATTATAAGGTATTTTCAATGATACACAGCATATTACGTTATATTATAAGGTATTTTCAATGAAAAACTACTATATATTATAAGGTATTTTCAATGATACACTGCATATTACGTTATATTATAAGTATTTTCAATGGTATACTGCATATTACGTTATTTATAAGGTATTTTTAATGATATATATCATATTACGTTATATTATAAAGTAATTTTCAATGGACAGACTGCATATTACATTATTTTATAATGTATTTTCAATGGGTAGACTGCATATTACGTTATATTATAAGGTATTTTCAATGATACACCGCATATTACGTTTATATTATAAGGTATTTTCAATGATACACTGCATATTACGTTATATTATAAGGTATTTACAATGATACACTGCATATTACGTTATATGATAAGGTATTTTCAATGATACACTGCATATTACGTTATATTATAAGGTTTTTTCAATGATGCACTGCATATTACGTTATACTATAAGGTAGTTTCAATGATACACTACAAATTACGATATATTATAAGGTATTTTCAATGATACACTGCATATTACGTTATATTATAAGGTTTTATCAATGATGCACTGCATATTACGTTATACTATAAGGTATTTTCAATGATACACTACAAATTACGATATATTATAAGGTATTTTCAATGATACACTGCATATTACGTTATATTATAAGGTATTTTCATTGATAGACTAGAATTACCATATATTCTAAGGTATTTTCAATGATACACTACAAATTACGATATATTATTAGGTATTTTCAATGATACACTGCATATTACGTTATATTATGAGTTATTTTCATTGATAGACTAGAATTACCATATATTCTAAGGTATTTTCAATGATACACTACAAATTACGATATTTTATAAGGTATTTTCAATGATAACCTGCATATTACGTTATATTATAAGGTATTTTCAATGATACACCGCATATTACGTTATATTATAAGGTATTTTCAATGATGCACTGCATATTACGTTATACTATAAGGTATTTTCAATGATACACTACACATTACGATATATTATAAGTATTTTCAATGATACACTGCATATTACGTTATATTATAAGGTATTTTCATTGATAGACTAGAATTAGCATATATTCTAAGGTATTTTCAATGATACACTGCATATTACGTTATATTATAAGGTATTTTCATTGATAGACTAGAATTAGCATATATTCTAAGGTATTTTCAATGATACACTGCATATTACGTTATATTATAAGGTATTTTCAATGATACACTACAAATTACGATATATTATAAGGTATTTTCCATGATACACTGCATATTACGTTATTTTATAAGGTATTTTTAATGATATATATCATATTACGTTATATTATAAGGTATTTTCAATGACAGATTGCATATTACATTATTTTATAATGTATTTTCAATGGTAGACTGCATATTACGTTATATTATAAGGTATTTTCAATGATACACCGCATATTACGTTATATTATAAGGTATTTTCAATGATACACTGCATATTACGATATATTATAAGGTATTTTCCATGATACACTGCATATTACGTTATTTTATAAGGTATTTTTAATGATATATATCATATTACGTTATATTATAAGGTATTTTCAATGACAGACTGCATATTACATTATTTTATAATGTATTTTCAATGGTAGACTGCATATTACGTTATATTATAAGGTATTTTCAATGATACACCGCATATTACGTTATATTATAAGGTATTTTCAATGATACACTGCATATTACGATATATTATAAGGTATTTTCAATGATAACCTGCATATTACGTTATATTATAAAGTATTTTCAATGATACACTGCATATTAAGTTATATTATAAGGTATTTTCAATGATACACTGCAAATTACGTTATATTATAAGGTTTTTTCAATGATACACTGCATATTACGTTATATTTTAAGGTTTTTTCAATGATGCACTGCATATTACGTTATACTATAAGGTATTATCAATGATACACTACAAATTACGATATATTATAAGGTATTTTCCATGATACACTGCATATTACGTTATTTTATAAGGTATTTTTAATGATATATATCATATTACGTTATATTATAAGGTATTTTCAATGATACACCGCATATTACGTTATATTATAAGGTATTTTCAATGATACACTGCATATTACGATATATTATAAGGTATTTTCAATGATAACCTGCATATTACGTTATATTATAAAGTATTTTCAATGATACACTGCATATTAAGTTATATTATAAGGTATTTTCAATGATACACTGCAAAATACGTTATATTATAAGGTATTTTCAATGATACACCGCATATTACGTTATATTATAAGGTATTTTCAATGATACACTGCATATTACGTTATATGATAAGGTATTTTCAATGATACACTTCATATTACGTTATTTTATAAGGTATTTTAATGATATATATCATATTACGTTATATTATAAGGTATTTTCAATGACAGATTGCATATTACATTATTTTATAATGTATTTTCAATTGGTAGACTGCATATTACGTTATATTATAAGGTATTTTCAATGATACACCGCATATTACGTTATATTATAAGGTATTTTCAATGATACACTGCATAATACGATATATTATAAGGTATTTTCCATGATACACTGCATATTACGTTATTTTATAAGGTATTTTTAATGATATATATCATATTACGTTATATTATAAGGTATTTTCAATGATACACTGCATATTACGATATATTATAAGGTATTTTCAATGATAACCTGCATATTACGTTATATTATAAAGTATTTTCAATGATACACTGCATATTAAGTTATATTATAAGGTATTTTCAATGATACACTGCAAATTACGTTATATTATAAGGTTTTTTCAATGATACACTGCATATTACGTTATATTTTAAGGTTTTTTCAATGATGCACTGCATATTACGTTATACTATAAGGTATTTTCAAAGATACACTACAAATTACGATATATTATAAGGTATTTTCAATGATACACTGCATATTACGTTATGTTATAAGGTATTTTCAATGATACACTGCATATTACGTTATATGATAAGGTATTTTCAATGATACACTGCATATTACGTTATATTATAAGGTTTTTTCAATGATGCACTGCATATTACGTTATACTATAAGGTATTTTCAATGATACACTACAAATTACGATATATTATAAGGTATTTTCCATGATACACTGCATATTACGTTATTTTATAAGGTATTTTCAATGATACACTGCAAATTACGTTATATTATAAGGTTTTTTCAATGATACACTGCATATTACGTTATATTATAAGGTTTTTTCAATGATGCACTGCATATTACGTTATACTATAAGGTATTTTCAATGATACACTACAAATTACGATATATTATAAGGTATTTTCCATGATACACTGCATATTACGTTATTTTATAAGGTATTTTTAATGATATATATCATATTACGTTATATTATAAGGTATTTTCAATGACAGATTGCATATTACATTATTTTATAATGTATTTTCAATGGTAGACTGCATATTACGTTATATTATAAGGTATTTTCAATGATACACCGCATATACGTTATATTATAAGGTATTTTCAATGATACACTGCATATTACGATATATATAAGGTATTTTCCATGATACACTGCATATTACGTTATTTTATAAGGTATTTTTTAATGATATATATCATATTACGTTATATTATAAGGTATTTTCAATGACAGACTGCATATTACATTATTTTATAATGTATTTTCAATGGTAGACTGCATATTACGTTATATTATAAGGTATTTTCAATGATACACCGCATATTACGTTATATTATAAGGTATTTTCAATGATACACTGCATATTACGATATATTATAAGGTATTTTCAATGATAACCTGCATATTACGTTATATTATAAAGTATTTTCAATGATACACTGCATATTAAGTATATTATAAGGTATTTTCAATGATACACTGCAAATTACGTTATATTATAAGGTTTTTTTCAATGATACACTGCATATTACGTTATATTTTAAGGTTTTTTTCAATGATGCACTGCATATTACGTTATACTATAAGGTATTTTCAATGATACACTACAAATTACGATATATTATAAGGTATTTTCCATGATACACTGCATATTACGTTATTTTATAAGGTATTTTTTAATGATATATATCATATTACGTTATATTATAAGGTATTTTCAATGATACACCGCATATTACGTTATATTATAAGGTATTTTCAATGATACACTGCATATTACGATATATTATAAGGTATTTTCAATGATAACCTGCATATTACGTTATATTATAAAGTATTTTCAATGATACACTGCATATTAAGTATATTATAAGGTATTTTCAATGATACACTGCAAATTACGTTATATTATAAGGTATTTTCAATGATACACCGCATATTACGTTATATTATAAGGTATTTTCAATGATACACTGCATATTACGTTATATGATAAGGTATTTTCAATGATACACTTCATATTACGTTATATTATAAGGTATTTTCAAAGATACACTACAAATTACGATATATTATAAGGTATTTTCAATGATACACTGCATATTACGTTATGTTATAAGGTATTTTCAATGATACACCGCATATTACGTTATATTATAAGGTATTTTCAATGATACACTGCATATTACGTTATATTGTAAGGTATTTTCAATGATACACTGCATATTACGTTATATTATAAGGTATTTTCAATGATACACCGCATATTACGTTATATTATAAGGTATTTTCAATGATACACTGCATATTACGTTATATTATAAGGTATTTTCAATGATACACTGCATATTACGTTATATGATAAGGTATTTTCAATGATACACTACAAATTACGATATATTATAAGGTATTTTCAATGATAACCTGCATATTACGTTATATTATAAAGTATTTTCAATGATACACTGCATATTAAGTTATATTATAAGGTATTTTCAATGATACACTGCAAATTACGTTATATTATAAGGTATTTTCAATGATACACCGCATATTACGTTATATTATAAGGTATTTTCAATGATACACTGCATATTACGTGATATTATAAGGTATTTTCAATGATACACTGCATATTACGTTATATTATAAGGTATTTTCATTGATAGACTAGAATTACCATATATTCTAAGGTATTTTCAATTATACACTACAAATTACGATATATTATAAGGTATTTTCAATGATACCCTGCATATTAAGTTATATTATAAGGTATTTTCAATGATAAACTGCTATATATTATAAGGTATTTTCTATGATACACTGCATATTACGTTATATTATAAGGTATTTTCAATGATACACTGCATATTACGTTATATTATAAGGTTTTTTTCAATGATGCACTGCATATTACGTTATACTATAAGGTATTTTCAATGATACACTACAAATTACAATATATTATAAGGTATTTTCCATGATACACTGCATATTACGTTATTTTTATAAGGTATTTTTAATGATATATGATCATATTACGTTATATTATAAGGTATTTTTAATGACAGACTGCATATTACATTATTTTATTAATGTATTTTCAATGGTAGACTGCATATTACGTTATATTTAAGGTATTTTCAATGATACACCGCTATTAAATTATATTATAAGGTATTTTCAATGATACACTGCATATTACGTTATATTATAAGGTATTTTCATTGATACACTGCATATTAAGTTATATTATAAGGTATTTTCAATGATAAACTGCTATATATTATAAGGTATTTTCTATGATACACTGCATATTACGTTATATGATAAGGTATTTTCAATGATACACTGCATATTACGTTATATTATAAGGTTTTTTCAATGATGCACTGCATATTACGTTATACTATAAGGTATTTTCAATGATACACTACAAATTACGATATATTATAAGGTATTTTCAATGATACACTGCATATTACGTTATATTATAAGGTATTTTCATTGATAGACTAGAATTACCATATATTCTAAGGTATTTTCAATGATACACTACAAATTACGATATATTATAAGGTATTTTCAATGATACCCTGCATATTAAGTTATATTATAAGGTATTTTCAATGATAAACTGCTATATATTATAAGGTATTTTCTATGATACACTGCATATTACGTTATATTATAAGGTATTTTCAATGATACACTGCATATTACGTTATATTATAAGGTTTTTTCAATGATGCACTGCATATTACGTTATACTATAAGGTATTTTCAATGATACACTACAAATTACGATATATTATAAGGTATTTTCAATGATACACTGCATATTACGTTATGTTATAAGGTATTTTCAATGATACACCGCATATTACGTTATATTATAAGGTATTTTCAATGATACACTGCATATTACGTTATATTATAAGGTATTTTCAATGATACACTGCATATTACGTTATATTATAAGGTATTTTCAATGATACACTGCATATTAAGTTATATTATAAGGTATTTTCAATGATACACTGCATATTACGTTATATTATAAGGTAATTTCAAAGATACACAGTATATTACGTTATATTATAAGGTATTTTCAATGATACACTGCATATTGCGTTATATTATAAGGTATTTTCAATGACAGACTACATATTACATTATTTTATAATGTATTTTCAATGGTAGACTGCATATTACGTTATATTATAAGGTATTTTCAGTGATAGACTAGCATTACCATATATTCTAAGGTATTTTCAATGATACACTACAAATTACGATATATTATAAGGTATTTTCAATGATACCCTGCATATTAAGTTATATTATAAGGTATTTTCAATGATAAACTGCTATATATTATAAGGTATTTTCAATGATACACTGCATATTACGTTATATTATAAGGTTTTTTCAATGATGCACTGCATATTACGTTATACTATAAGGTATTTTCAATGATACACTACAAATTACGATATATTATAAGGTATTTTCCATGATACACTGCATATTACGTTATTTTATAAGGTATTTTTAATGATATATATCATATTACGTTATATTATAAGGTATTTTCAATGACAGACTGCATATTACATTATTTTATAATGTATTTTCAATGGTAGACTGCATATTACGTTATATTATAAGTATTTTCAATGGTATACTGCATATTACGTTATATTATAAGGTATTTTCAATGATACACTGCATATTACGTTATATTATAAGGTTTTTTCAATGATGCCCTGCATATTACGTTATATTATAAGGTAATTTCAAAGATACACAGTATATTACGTTATATTATAAGGTATTTTCAATGATACACTGCATATTGCGTTATATTATAAGGTATTTTCAATGACAGACTACATATTACATTATTTTATAATGTATTTTCAATGGTAGACTGCATATTACGTTATATTATAAGGTATTTTCAGTGATAGACTAGCATTACCATATATTCTAAGGTATTTTCAATGATACACTACAAATTACGATATATTATAAGGTATTTTCAATGATACCCTGCATATTAAGTTATATTATAAGGTATTTTCAATGATAAACTGCTATATATTATAAGGTATTTTCAATGATACACTGCATATTACGTTATATTATAAGGTTTTTTCAATGATGCACTGCATATTACGTTATACTATAAGGTATTTTCAATGATACACTACAAATTACGATATATTATAAGGTATTTTCCATGATACACTGCATATTACGTTATTTTATAAGGTATTTTTAATGATATATATCATATTACGTTATATTATAAGGTATTTTCAATGACAGACTGCATATTACATTATTTTATAATGTATTTTCAATGGTAGACTGCATATTACGTTATATTATAAGGTATTTTCTATGATACACTGCATATTACGTTATATTATAAGGTATTTTCAATGATACACTGCATATTACGTTATATTATAAGGTTTTTTCAATGATGCACTGCATATTACGTTATACTATAAGGTATTTTCAATGATACACTACAAATTACGATATATTATAAGGTATTTCCAATGATACACTGCATATTACGTTATATTATAAGATATTTTCATTGATAGACTAGAATTACCATATATTCTAAGGTATTTTCAATGATACACTACAAATTACGATATATTATAAGGTATTTTCAATGATACCCTGCATATTAAGTTATATTATAAGGAATTTTCAATGATAAACTGCTATATATTATAAGGTATTTTCTATGATACACTGCATATTACGTTATATTATAAGGTATTTTCAATGATACACTGCATATTACGTTATATTATAAGGTTTTTTCAATGATGCACTGCATATTACGTTATACTATAAGGTATTTTCAATGATACACTACAAATTTACGATATATTATAAGGTATTTTCCATGATACACTGCATATTACGTTATTTTATAAGGTATTTTTAATGATATATATCATATTACGTTATATTATAAGGTATTTTCAATGACAGACTGCATATTACATTATTTTATAATGTATTTTCAATGGTAGACTGCATATTACGTTATATTATAAGGTATTTTCAATGATACACCGCATATTACGTTATATTATAAGGTATTTTCAATGATACACTGCATATTACGTTATATTATAAGGTATATTCAATGACAGACTGCATATTACATTATTTTATAATGTATTTTCAATGGTAGACTGCATATTACGTTATATTATAAGGTATTTTCTATGATACACTGCATATTACGTTATATTATAAGGTATTTTCAATGACAGACTACATATTACATTATTTTATAATGTATTTTCAATGGTAGACTGCATATTACGTTATATTATAAGGTATTTTCAGTGATAGACTAGCATTACCATATATTCTAAGGTATTTTCAATGATACACTACAAATTACGATATATTATAAGGTATTTTCAATGATACCCTGCATATTAAGTTATATTATAAGGTATTTTCAATGATAAACTGCTATATATTATAAGGTATTTTCAATGATACACTGCATATTACGTTATATTATAAGGTTTTTTCAATGATGCACTGCATATTACGTTATACTATAAGGTATTTTCAATGATACACTACAAATTACGATATATTATAAGGTATTTTCCATGATACACTGCATATTACGTTATTTTATAAGGTATTTTTAATGATATATATCATATTACGTTATATTATAAGGTATTTTCAATGACAGACTGCATATTACATTATTTTATAATGTATTTTCAATGGTAGACTGCATATTACGTTATATTATAAGGTATTTTCTATGATACACTGCATATTACGTTATATTATAAGGTATTTTCAATGATACACTGCATATTACGTTATATTATAAGGTTTTTTCAATGATGCACTGCATATTACGTTATACTATAAGGTATTTTCAATGATACACTACAAATTACGATATATTATAAGGTATTTCCAATGATACACTGCATATTACGTTATATTATAAGATATTTTCATTGATAGACTAGAATTACCATATATTCTAAGGTATTTTCAATGATACACTACAAATTACGATATATTATAAGGTATTTTCTATGATACACTGCATATTACGTTATATTATAAGGTATTTTCATTGATA